>ML269957.1:0-42169 GCA_005239495.1 Nicotiana undulata | reverse complement strand
ACTAGCCAAAAGCACATAATTATATCGATTTAGGAAGATTCGAGGAGGATTTATCAAATATTTTCTCAAAACATATTTTTGACGTACTTTGGAAATTCAACTCCGAGCCTCGGCGTCCGAAAAATTATAATTCTTGAAGAAACGCTCTATACGTCGCCTAAATATCAAGATTAATGGCCCAAAAATCAGAATTCACATTTTCATCAAAACCCTCTATTCTCCCCAACAATTTCTTATGAATTTCTATGAATTAAGAAGAGGTAATTCTCAAAGAACGGAAGAAATTGACATGCGGAGGGTTACGGAATCACTTACCTGAGTTTCTAGGCCGAAATACCCGTTCTGGAGCTCTTGGGGTCGTCAACAATGAAGGAAATATGATTTTTGGGAAAGAAATCACGACTTGGGCATTTTAATAGGACTGCCCAGCAGTTTCCGCACCTGCGACCTTTGGATCGCAGGTGCGGACTCGCACCTGCGGAATAAAGGGTCGCGCCTGCGGAAAAAAGGCCTGGGCACTGGGGGATTTCTCGCACCTGCGGACTTTGGATCGCAGGTGCGGACTCGCACTTGCGGGAATTTGTCCGCACCCGCGATGGTCTGGGCCCCCGGGGAAAGTCGCGCCTGCGGAGCCGCGCCTGCGAGAAGAGGATCGCCCATGCGGCTGGAGCCGCACCTGCGATGGCGTTTCCGCTGGTGCGAACCTCGCGCCTGCGGCTCATGGACCGCAGGTGCGGTCACACCAGTAAATTCCCACCAGCTATGAGTTTTGTTGGTTTTTGACCCCGATCGGGGTCCGGGAGACCCCTGGCCCACCCGAGCCCTTGACAAATTATACCAACAAGTCCCATATCACATGACGGACTTTCTCGAGCTCCCAGAACACTAAAATAATCATTCAAACCAAGAATCACTCTCCAAAATCCCTTAGATCAAACTTAGGATTTCAAGAAAATAAATCAAATGGCTCATCAATACGCCGAACAGGTCTACATTGCTCGGAATGACCCCAAATTTTGCGGACAAGTCAAAAATGAATATACGGAACTATTGCCAGTTCCAGAATTCCATTCGGACCATGATATCACGAGGTCCAATTCAAGGCTGAATTCCAAATCTTATGAAATCCTGAATTCCAATTCAGGTGCCGAAATACTCCCGGGTCATCAGAAACCCGAGGCAAACATACTCCCAAGTCCGAAATCATCATCCGGAGCTGCTGGAGCTGTCAGAACTCGATTCCGAGGTCGTTTGCTCAAAATGCTGCTCGGAACCAAAATCAGCCAAATAGGCTAGCCTTCAGGAACCAAGTGTTCCTGAGCTGGCCAAATCACTTCCGAATCTCGAACTACCTGCCCACACAAGTCATAAGCCACGAGTAGTCGCTATGGAAAGAGTCATTCACGGGAACGAAGTCCCAACACACAAAACGACCGGCTGGGTCGTTACAGCTACGTACGCACGAGGTGACGAGAGTCCGTGCGTAGCTACTATTATGCTTAGGTCCGGGTAGTCTAGGACCCAAAAGCATGATTTACTTGCCAAACTTGTGACTTTACCGATAAATTTAAGATGCTTAAATCATATCGAATTTGGAAAATGAATTTCTAGAAAGATTAAACACCATCTTCTTGACCATTAAAAGAGAAATTGTCATATCCTTGGGTAATTGTTTTCCCGATGTAGTCGGGGTTGACTGTTTGAATGTGTATGTTTATGTGTAACCACGTCGCAAATATATTCCGCGAGCGGGTTGATTGTTTCCACTACTCTCATAGGAGCGGGTCGTACGCCACGACAGGTTAATAGATGCATCTATGGTTCGCGTCGTTCGACCCTTCGGCAGTGCGCATTTTATTATTGTTGGATCGGGCCGTACGACCCATGGCATTTCCTGCGCATGATAGTTGATGGTACTTTATGTGACTTCGCACGGTTTAATTTCCTTGAGATATAACTTGTTAATCAAAATGACAAAGACTGAGATTTATACTTTATGGAAGAGGTTGTCCTCTCCTATTATTATTTGTTATTTGATTATAACATCCGTGTTTAGCACCACATTTAATTATATTAAATTGACCTCTAGCAAGTGTCGAAGTTGACCTCTCGTCACTACCTGTTCGAGGTTAGGTGAGATACTTACTGGGTACACGTTGTCTTCGTACTCATACTACACTTATTTTGCATTTTTGTTGCACAAGTACATGCATATCTAGTGGGCCCGCTCAACGCAGTGGCATGGATGATAGGGGGACTTAGGTGAGCTGCTTATCGCGAGACGACCCACAGCCAGCAGAGTCTCCTTTAGAGTATTGTATTATACTTTCCTTTTGTCCCATTTGTATTCCGGACGATTATTGTATGTTATGTGTTTTCTTCAAAATTGCTCATTCATTTGTGACACCGAGTTCTGGGATGACTTTGAGATTTAATTATTATTTGAATTTAGTAAGACACTATTATTTGCTCAGTAAAGTTCATTAATTATTAATTAATGTAGTGAAAATAAATGGTTTCAAAATATTAAAAATAGATATTCAATCAACTTTTAGTATTGGCTTGCCTGACAGTGGTGTCCGGCGCCATCGCGACCTTTAATAGGATTTTTGGTCGTGACAGAAATAGCCTCGCGATCACGAAGAACAACTTTGCTGCCCCAGGATTTGACCCTACGCGAACGCGTAAATCACCACGCGAACGCGATGCACTGGATCTCATACCTACGCGATCACGAACATCCTCACGCGTTCACGATGAGCAAAGCGCGTGGCCCAGCCTTAGTCTCCTTAACACTACGCGGACACGACCTTGGCCACGCATTCGCGAAGCACCACTTCACACCATTACGTGTTCGAATGCTCCTGCCCCCGAACGCGAAGAACAAAACTTCCTCTGCCCAGCTAAGCCTACGCGATCGCGGCTCCCTTCGCGCGATCGCATATAAGAAAACTAGATACACCAGATCACAGATTTTCAGCCATTTTCTAAGACCAAAATGCATCCGATAATGACCCGAAACATACCCGAAGCCCCCGGGACCTCAACCAAAGATACCAACAACCGCCAAAACACCATAAGAACTTAGTCGATCCTTCAAACCACCTCAAACAATGCTAAAATCACGAATCATCCCCCGATTCAATCTTAAGGAACTTGAAACTTCCAAATTCGACAACCGATGCCGAAACAAACTAAACCATGTACGATTGACCCCAAACTTTGCACACGAGTCATATTCAACCCTACAGACCTACTCCAACTTCCGAAATTGGAATCCGAACCCGATAACAAAAATTCCACTACCGGTCAAAATCTCCCAAACATCGATTTTTGCCATTTCAAAAAAATGTGCTACATGCCTCCTAAACACAATCCGGACATGTCCCTAAGTCCAAAATCACCTAACGGGGCTAACAAAATCGACAAAACTCTATTCCGGAGTCGTCTTAACACAGTTCTTACTATAGTCCAAATCTTAAGGCTTAAGCTCCCGTTTTAGGCATTAAGTGTCCCAAAACACTCCAAAAACCAAAACGAAACCTCCGGACAAATCACAATAACAGAAATAGATACGGGGAAAGAAGATAATAGGGGATCAGGGCTATAACTCTCAAGCGGCCGGGTCATCACAGACTCCATCTTTATTATATTTCAAACATTGGTAGTAAGTTGATGGGACAACTTTGTTCTCATGTATCCACGACCTGCCAAGCAACAAATTGTATGAAGTCTTTGCATCAATCACATGCATACATGTAGTTGATTGCATATCTCCCATGGTGATTTTCAGTTTGATAGCTCCTATGGACCTTTGTCCCCCTAGATTGAATCCTTGAATCATCAGTCGGCTTTCAGAAAATTCATCAGTTGAGATGCCGAGTTCTTATATTGAGAAAGCACTTCTCTTGGTGTTAAAAGGGTTGGAAAGAAAGTAAGCCTCGCGTCGTCGTCGCTCGCTTGACTCGGCTTCGGATTCATATTTGTTCAAAGATCGATTGATTGATTAATCTTTATGAACAAATTTGTTTTCAAATATTTAATTAATTACCGAAAATTCAAAATTCATCTGATACTGATTCGAAACACACCCGGGGCCCCCGGGACCTCAACCAAAGATACCAACAAGTGCTAAAACACCATAAGAACTTAGTCGAGCCTTCAAACCACCTCAAACAATGATAAAATCACGATTCATCCTCTGATTCAAACTTAAAGAACTTAAACTTCCAAATTCGACAACAGATGCCGAAACAAGACAACCATGTCCAATTGACCCCAAATTTTGCACACAAGTCATATTCAACCCTACATGCCTACTCCAACTTCCGGAATTGAAATCCGACCCCAATATAAAAAATTCCACTACCGGTCAAAATTTTCAAAACTTTGATTTTCGCCATTTAAAGACTAAATGAGCTACATACCTCCAAAACACAATTCAGACACATCCTTAAGTCCAAAATCACCTAAGAAAGCTAACAGAACCGACGAAACTCCATTCCGAAGTCATCTTCACACAGTTCCGACTACGGTCCAAAGCTTAAGGCTTAAGCTCCCGTTTTAGGGACAAAGTGTCCCAAAACACTCTAAAAACCAAAACGAAACCTCCCAAAAATCAAAATAGCAGAAATAGATATGGGGAAAGTAGTTAATAGGGGATCACGACTATAACTCTCAAGACGACTGGTCGGGTCATCACCGACTCCATCTTTATTATATTTCAAGCATTGGTAGTCAGTTGATGGGACAACTTTGTTCTCGGTATCCACGGCTTTCCAAGCAACAAATTTTATGAAGTCTTTGCATCAATCACATGCATCCATGCAGTTGATTGTATATCTCCCATGGTAATTTCCAGTTTGATAGCTCCTATGGCCCTTTGTCCCCCTTGATCGATTCTTTTAATCATCAGTCGGCTTTCAGAAAGTTCTTCAGTTGAGATGCCGAGTTCTTTCATTATGCAAATGGGAAGAATGTTAACTGCAGATCTGTCATCTATCAAGATTCTGTTTATCCTCCACTCGAGCACATAACCCACCATAAACAAAGGGCGATAGTGTAATGTCTCACTAAGTAGGAGATCCTCTTCAGTGAAGGTGATTTTTGCATTACAGACATCTGCTTATTGGAAGGAGGACTCAACAAGACTATTAGACAGTGATGGAGACGGTATTGGTGTGACTTCGTTCTTTTCCTCTTCATCTTTATCAGCATTACAACTTAGGGTGTTAAACGGGCCAGGTCAACCTGTTTTCGGACCGGCCCAGACTGATTGAAATCGGACCCGGCCCGTCCCGGTACTAGGGAGACGATGGGATGGGTTAATGGGGTAAGAGGGTTGGGTCGTTCACATATATTCAACCGGTTAACTGGACCGGTAAATGAAATCACTGTAGAACCGGTTAACCCGGACCGGACCGACCCATACCGATTAACGGTTAGTTTCTTTTTCTTTTTTCTTTGTTCTTTTAAAAAATGTTTGTTATAATGTTACCGTTGGAAACGGTGACCTAGGCCAAGGAGTCGTTGCCCAAAGACTGATTTGCACAATTAGCCCTTTTTTGGGCCTTTTTTTTAAATTAACATTTTTGTAATTACTAATTTAACCCTTTGTAAAACTATAAATATATCCCCCCCCCCCTCTTCTTCATTTCTTCACTCATCTCTCATTTCTCAATCTCATATTCTCTCATTCTTCAATCTTCACCTAAAGTGCAATCAACTATTTGGCTTCTTTTTTTTTTGGAATTTAATTTATTGTAGTATTTATTATTTGAAGTTTGAACAATTGATGTTTCTTCGTGGTAACATTGGAGTTGCGTAATCATCAAGTACTCAATATATTGCCGAATTACGTGCACTCCCTCCAACTCTTTCTCTTATTTACTATTTTATTTGCATATTTAATTTTCTAGTAGTTAAATTTTTAGAATATGTTTAATGCTACAAAAAGAGTTAGTAAAAAGGTTGCTAATCGGGGAAATAGAAAAAGAGGTAGTACTTTAGCATCTGGTAGTAATTTAAATGAGACTACACATGTTTCAGAAACATCACTTAATATTAATATAGATTATGAACAATTACAAGAAGAATTCAGTATAGAAGATTATGAATTAGAAATGGAAGATGAGATACCACTTACACGTAGTAGTGTTGGAGCTGGTAGTAGGGGTGGTAGTCGTGGTACTAGTAGTAGACCACCTGTGGCCCCGACTACTAATCGGAGAAAAAGAAGTAAGGTTTGGAAATTTTTTGAAGACATAGAGAATAGTGATAGAGTTAGATGCAAACTTTGAAATGATGATTTCAAACATAAGACTGGAGGACAATTAGGGGGGACTGGGACACTTAGTAGACATATGAGAGTTGAGCATCCTATAGAATGGGGCTCTGATTTAGATGGAAATCAAGCAACTCTAAACCATACTACTGGAGGATCGTGAGGAGTTAGAAAAAATGATTGCTTTGGGTTGTCTACCTTTTTCTTTTTCTTCTCCATCGTATCTTATTATGTATATTCAAAGGATTTATAATCCTTTATTTAAAGGTATCCCTAGAAGTACTAGAGCTGATATATTTAGACTTCATGGACAATATAAAATATACATACATTATTTGTTTGACCACCTTCCTTGTAGAGTTTCTCTAACTTCTGATATTGGCCATGCTGTTAATGAAAATGATTATTTGACAATTACATGTCATTGGATAAATGATAATTATTGTATGCAAAAATGTTTATCGCTTTTAAATATGATGAAGATCAGAGTCATACTGCTGTGTTTATAAGTAGTACTATTTGCGAAGTTGTTGAATTTTATAATCTTAACAAAAAAGTATTGTGTATGTCTTTTGATAATGCTTCTAACAATAATGCCACAATTTCAATATTAAAACTGCATTTGCAACCACCACTTGAAGAAATTTTTCATGTTAGGTGTGCATGTCATGTTTATAATTTAATTGTTATAAGTGGCCTTGATTTATTTTCAACTGAGATTACTTATGTTAGAAGAGCAGTTGGTGTTATTCAAGGAAATAACAGACAATCTAGAATTAGGGAATTTAAGAATAAATGTACCGAGTGTAACCTTAAACCCAGATTCATGCCAGACAAGATTGTTACTAGATAGAATTATACATACATATTTTTAATATGTTGCTACAAATATAGATTTCCAATAACTGAAGTTGCTAATGCGCAATGTACTGATCGAAACTGTATGGTAAAACCTACTACTTGGGAGGTCATTAATGATGTTGTTAAATTTTTCCATAAAATTTATATAGCTACTGTTGAGTTTTCTAGAGCATACTACCATACTGTTACAATGGTTTTAGTACATATAGCTAAAATTTCTTTTCTACTCTCTGAATTTAAGAAGAAACAAAAATATAAGGATGTTTTTGAACAAATGCAAGCAAAATTCTAAAAATATTTCCAATTCAAATGGAGTATGCAGTCTGTTTCAATGACTTGGCACGTCATGCACCGGTCTTGGTTGCTACGATCAGGGAGAGGGTTCGACGCTTCATCGAGGGACTCCACCCCGGTATTCGGACCAGTATGGTTAGAGAGTAGGAGATGGATATCACTTACCAGCAGGTAGTGAGTATTGCCCGGAGGATAGAGGGTATGCTTGCTCGGGACGGAGAGGAGAGAGGGGCCAAGAGGTCTCGAGAGACTGGTCATTTTTTGGGAGTTCGTGCGCCAGCAGCACGCTATGGTAGGGGTTTTGTGAGTCGCCCTGTTCATTCAGCTCTTCCAGCAGCCAGTGGTATTCCAGCTCCTCCTAGACCTCAGGAACCCTATTATGCACCACCGGTATCTAGTATGCCTCTGGCTCGAGGTGCTATTACCGGACAGTCCAGTAAGCCAGTTCATAGTCAGCATCAGACACCACGTCCTCCGAGGGGTTGTTTTGAGTATGGTAACCATCTCCACATGTTTAGATATTTCCCCAGAGCTAGGAGGGGTGCATCATCATAGACTTATCAGGCCCCACGTGCTCCACTGGGTCCTCCAGCTATTCTCCCAGCCCCAGCTACCGCCCCACCTTCTCAGACAGCTCGAGGTGGAGGTCGGGGAGGTCGAGGTCACCCTAGAGGACGAGGCCAGGCCAGGTATTATGCCCTTCCAACCTGTTCAGAGGTCGTTGCTTTAGATTCAGTCATCACAGGTATAGTCCCTATCTGTCATAGGGATGCATCAATATTATTTGACCTAGGCTCTACATATTCATATGTATCTTCTTATTTTGCTTCACATCTGGGGATAGCTCGGGATTCTTTGAGCTCCCTTGTTTATGTATTTACTCTAGTGGGAGATTCTCTCATTGTGGACCGTGTATTTCGGTCGTGTTTGATTGTTATCAGTAGTTTTGAGACCAGAACTGATTTGTTATTACTCGGTATGGTATATTTCGATGTTATCTTGGGCATGGATTGGTTGTTGCCCCATTATGCTATTATTGATTGTCATGCTAAGACCATGACATTGGCTATGCCAGGCTTACCGAGATTAGAGTGGAGAGGTACCTTAGAGTATACTCCCCGCAGGGTCATTTCTTTTCTTAAGGCTCAGCGGATGGTTGAGAAGGGTTGTGATGCGTATTTGGCCTATGTGAGAGATGTTAGTGTTGACACCCTTTCAGTTGAGACCGTCCTAGTAGTGAGGGAATTCCCTGATGTACTTCCAGCTGATCTTCAAGGTATGCCGCCCGATAGAGACAATGACTTCGGTATTAATTTGTTGTCGGGCACTCAGCCCATTTCCATTCCTCCCTATCATATGGCTCCTCCTGAGTTGAAGGAGTTCAAGGAGAAGTTGCAGGAGTTGCTTGATAAGGGTTTCATCAGGCCCAATGTATCACCTTGGGGTGCTCCGGTATTATTTGTGAGGAAAAAGGATGGTTCTATGCGTATGTGTATTGATTATCGGCATTTGAACAAGGTTACAGTGAAGAACAAGTATCCTTTGCCTTGCATTGATGATTTATTTGACAAGCTACAGGGTGCCAGGGTATTTTCCAAGATTGACTTGGGCTCGGGCTATCATTAGTTGAATATTCGAGAGCCGGATATCCCAAGGACCGCCTTCAGGACAAGATATGGCCACTATGAGTTTCTTGTTATCTCATTGGGCTGACCAATGCCCCAGCAACCTTTATGCATTTGATGCACAGCGTGTTCCGGCCTTATATTGATTACTTTGTCATTGTGTTTATTGGCAACATCTTGGTATATTCCCGGTCCCAGGAGGATCATGAGCAGCATTTGAGGACTGTGCTTCAGACTTTGAGGGAGAAGAAATTTTATGCAAAATTTTCTAAGTGTGAATTTTGGCTTGATTCTGTGGCATTCTTAGGCCATGTGGTGTGTTGTGATGGGATCAAGGTAGATCTGAAGAAGGTGGAGGCGGTGCAGAGTTGGCCTAGACCGTTATCAGCTTCTGAGATCCGCAGTTTCCTTAGTTTGGCAGGGTACTATCGTCGCTTTGTAGAGGGATTTTCATCTATTGCAGCACCTATGACCAGACTGACTCATAAGGGTGCCCCGTTCAGGTGGACTAAGGAGTGTGAGGAGAGCTTTCAGAAGCTCAAGACAACCCTGACTACAGATCCAGTGTTGGTATTGCCTACGGGTTCAGGATCTTATACAGTCTATTGTGATGCTTCGAGGATTGGCCTTGGAGCGATTTTGATACAGGACGGTAGGGTGATTTCCTATGCGTCCAGACAGTTGAAGGTACATGAGAAGAACTATCCAGTTCATGATCTTGAGTTGGCAGCTATTGTTCACGCTCTGAAGATCTGGAGCCATTATTTATACAGTGTTCCCTGTGAGATTTTCATGGATCACCAGAGTTTGCAGCACATGTTCAAGAAGAAGGACCTTAATTTGTGACAGCGAAGGTGGTTGGAGTTATTAAAGGACTATGACATCATTATACTATACCACCCGGGGAAGGCTAATGTGGTGGCCGACGCCTTGAGTCGCCGGGCAGAGAGTTTGGGGAGTTTGGCATATCTTCCGGCAGTTGAGAGGCCCTTAGCCTTGGATGTTCAGTCCTTAGCCAATCAGTTTGTGAGATTGAATCTTTCAGAGCCTTGTCGGTTATTAGCTTGTGTGGTTGCTCGATCTTCTCTTTATGAACGCATCATAGGGCGCCAATATGACGATCCCCATCTTCTGGTTCTTCAGGATAGGGTTCGGCGAGTGATGCCAGAGACGTGACTATCGGTGATGATGGTGTGATGAGGATGCAGGGTCGTATATGTATGCCCAATGTAGATGGTCTTCGGAAGTTGATTCTTGAAGAGGCACATAGCTCGCGGTACTCCATCCACTCGGGTGCTGTGAAGATGTACCAGGACCTGAGACAGCACGTTGGATTTGTGGCCAAG
Source organism: Nicotiana undulata (assembly GCA_005239495.1). Classification (NCBI taxonomy): domain Eukaryota; kingdom Viridiplantae; phylum Streptophyta; class Magnoliopsida; order Solanales; family Solanaceae; genus Nicotiana; species Nicotiana undulata. The sequence goes on along the minus strand of ML269957.1, from coordinate 31,760 downwards.
TGTCCAAATTGTCAGCAAGTTAAATATGAGCATCAGAGGCCGGGAGGATTACTTCAGAAGATTGAGCTTCCAGAGTAGAAGTGGGAGAGGATCGCCATGGACTTCGTGGTTGGAATTCCTCGGACTTTGAGAAGGTTCGATGTTATTTGGGTGATCGTGGATCGGCTGACAAGTCAGCCCATTTCATTCCAGTGTTGACTACATATTCTTCAGATAGGTTGGCTGAGATTTATATTAGGGAGATTGTCCGACTTCACGGTATCCCAATATCTATCATTTCAATCAGAGGTACACAGTTCACTTCACGGTTATGGAGAGTCGTTCAGCACGAGCTATCCACCAGAGTAGAGATGAGTATAGCCTTTCACCCTCAGAGGGACGGGAAGTCCGAGCGCACGATTCAGATTCTTGAGGATATGTTATGTGCATGTGTGATGGATTTTGGAGGGTCATAGGACCAATACTTGCCACTTGCAGAGTTTGCTTATAACAACAATTACAAGTCCAGCATTCAGATGGCACAGTATGAGGCTTTGTATGGTAGACGGTGTCGGTCTCCAGTGGGATGGTTTGAGTCGAGCGATGCCCATTTGTTAGGTATATATTTGGTTCAGGATGCCCTGGACAAGGTGAAGGTGATTCAGGAGAGGCTTCGCACAGGTTAGTCCAGGTAGAAGAGTTACGTGGACCGGAAGGTTCATGATTTGGCATTCGTGGCTGGTGATCGGGTTTTGCTTCGAGTATCGCCTATGAAGGGCGTCATGAGGTTTGGGAAGAAGGGTAAGTTGAGTCCGAGATTTATTGATCCTTTTGAGATATTAAGGCGTGTTGTGGAGGTTGCTTATGAGCTTTCCTTGCCTCCCAGCCTAGTAAGAGTCCATCCGGTATTCCACGTCTCGATGCTCCGGAAGTATCACGGTGATCCGACTCATGTCTTGGATTTCAATTCAGTCCAGTTGGACAAGGATTTATCATATGTTGAGGATCCAGTAGCTATATTGGACAGACATGTCAGAAAGCTCAGGTCAAAGAATATTGCATCAGTTAAGGTTCAGTGGAGGGGTTAGCTGGTCGAGGAGGCGACCTGGGAGACTGAGCAGGATATGTGCAGCCAGTACCCTCATCGTTTCACAGCTTCAGGTATGTCTTTATACTCGTTCGAGGACGAACGATTTTCTTAAGAAGGGGAGATTGTAACGACCTGGTCGGTCGTTTTGAGAGTTAGCGCTCCGATCCCCTAATAACTGCGTTCCCCACATATGCTTCTGCTTATGGGACTTTCCAGAGTGTTTAGTTGTGGAATTCAGAGAGTTTTGGGACATATAGTCCCTAAATATGAGTTTAAGCTTTAGAAATCGGACCGTAGTTGGAACTATGTGAAGATGGGTTCGAAATGGAATTTCTTCGACTTCGTTAGTTCCGTTGGATGATTTTGGGTTTAGGAGCGGGTCCGACATGTGTTTTCGGGGTTTGTAGTAGATTTAGGCTTGAATTTGCGAAAGTTAGAATTTCGACGATTTCGGCCGATAGGTGAAATTTTGATATCGGGCTCGAAATGGAATTCTGAAGGTGGCTGTACGTTTGTAGTGTCATTTATGACTTGTGTGTCAAATTTGAGGTTATTCGGACTAGTTTTGACGTGTTTCAGCATCAGTTGTAGATTTTTGAAAATTCCTAAGTTCTTAGGCTTGAATTCATGCATAATCCTTGATTTGGATGTTATGTGACGTGGTTTGAAGGCTCGACTAAGTTCGAATGAGGTATTAGGACTGGTTGGTAAGTTTGGTTGACGTCCCAGGAGCCTCAGGTATGTTTTGGATACTCAACGGGATAAAGTTTCAACTTAGAAGGCATCAGATTTGCTGGTGTTGGTTTTCTCCTATACGTTCGTGTGGGAAGTGTCGCGAACACGTAGGCTAAGTTGGTCCCAGGGAATTTTTGTTCTTTACGTTCGTGTATAGGTGAGTGCGAACGCGTAGGGTTTTCTAGGTGCTTGATCACGAATGCGTGGTCCATGCCGCGTTGGGGAAGAGGGAATGGAGTGGTAGTGGTTCGAGGTGTTACCCTTCGCAGCCGCGTGATACTAGACGCGTTCACGTAGGGTTGGAGAGCTTAGTCATCGCGTTCACGAACGCACCCTCGTGTTCGCCTAGAGTTAATTTTGAGGCGCGTGTTCTTGTCTTCCGTGTTCGCGACGGGGCTTCCGCGAACGCGATGAAGAATGCATCTGGGCAAATGTTAAAACCCAAAATCGAAGGTTTAAGCTATATTTCATATTTTGAACTTGGGAGCTCGGGGATTCGCGATTTTTGGAGAGATTTTAACCTGGGCGATTTGGGTAAGTAATTTCTACTCAGTTTTGACTAATTTAAACGAATCTATACTTAAATTCATCCTTTAAATTTGAATTTGGGGTGGAAATTTGGGAAATTTTGGGTAAAGTTCTTAGGCCGAGTTTTTGAGTTTTGATCGAGATTTTGGTATCCGATTCGAGTAATTCTTGTATGGTTAGACTCGTGAGTGAACGAGTGTCCGGAAATTTTAACTTTTACCCGATTTCGAGACGTGGTCCCGGGGGACCTTTTCGGCGATTTTTCCTAAATTTGCGTATTAACTTCGAATTTATTAGTTAGATTAATTTCTTAAAGTTATATTTACATTATGAAATTGAATTGAATAGATTTGGGTCATTTGGAGTCGGGTACTCGTGGCAAGAATGTGATCTCGGGTTGAGTTGAGCAGTCGAGGTAAGTGGCTTGCCTAACTCTGTGTTGGGGACTTTCCCTTAGGTTGTTTTTGACATAAAATGTTGTGTGGGCGCCGTGTACGTGAGGTGACGAGTACATACATGGACCATTCTTGCAAAAATCCCATCTTTTCTTTGAAAATTATAAATTTGTTTTTCTTCTATTACATCATTTATACGTGTTAATTGTTCATCTTAGATTAGAGAAGAATGCTTATTTATTTTCATATTAAATTGCCTAATTGACACTCTATGCGCCATGTTTAGTTAGTTTTCCTGCTTTCCTACCTGTATTTAGATGTACTGTTAAAATTGATGTTTATTTGTCCTTTACTTCGCATTGCATATTTAAATTGGGGACTACGAACGTATTCTGGGAGATCCCCCCAGCACTGCATATTTATATTGGGGACTACAGAAGTATTCTGAGAGATCCCCATGTACCACATATTTAATTGGGGACTACGGACGTATTCTGGGAGATTCTCCCTGTACTGCATATTTATATTTGTGATATGTTGTGCTAAGCCGAGGGCTTCATGTTTATTACAGTTTTGTTTAAGATTACTCTTTTAACATCTTACTGTATAATTTACTCTCTTTCGTATTATTTAAATTGATTTATCTATAAATCTAGTAGAGCCTTAACCTGACCTCGTCACTACTTGACTGGGGTTAGGCTTGGCACTTACTGGGTACCAAATATGGCGTACTCATGCCCTTTACTGCACATGTTTTTCGTGTGCAGATCCAGGTTCGAGTTCTAAGTCCCGTGGCTAGCGGCCATTGCAGCTTCTTCGAGGAGACCGTAAGGTATTTCTGCCGCGTCCGCAGAATTCTCCGAGTCACCCTCTATTCCACCTTTTAGAGATATTTTCTATGTATTTTCGTTCCCGTTGTATAGAGCTACTATAGTATAGAAGCTTGTGACTATAATGTGACATTCCGGGTTTTGGGATTTATACTTGTACATGCCGAGTGGCGATGCTATATTTATCTAGACTTTTCTTTTCTTGTCTTTACTTTTATTGTATTTGATTTAATTTTATCCGTAAATTTAGGCTTACCTAGTCGTAGAGACTTGGTGCCGTCACGATACCTTTCGGAAGGTAAATTGGGTCGTGACATAACACTAGCAATTGATCAAAAATAATAATTCTAAAAGGCGAAAAATCAAAGTTAATCATTTCAATACTGAAGTTGATGATCCAAAGGATAATTATTAGTAACAGAATATTTGAAAAAACTAACATGATTTAGCTATATATATTATATAGCACAAGTTATATATGCTAACTAAATTTAAAAATAAAAATATCAAACAAATAAAATAATTCAACCAATAGATTAAACTATATATATTATTCTCATTTCAAAATTTTAACTATAAAATAAAACTCTTAATTCTAATTTGAAAATAAAAGGAGAAAAAAATAATTTTGTTTTACGTATAACACAAAATAACAACTATTAAAAATGTCGATTGATTTTTTAAAGAAATAATAAAAGGTATTTATATCTAAATACTTAAACCAAATAATGAAAAGAAATGAAAAATGAAAAAGAAATAGAAAAATAAAGGAATGCTGGTGTGGGGATTCGAGTCCACCACCTTGTAACAACCCGGTCGGTCGTTCCGGGAGTTTTAGCCCGTTTTCCTCTTTCCTGCTTCATTATGTGTGGTTCAGTCATTTCATGTTGTGTTAGGGTGATTGGCTCGGGTTCAGAGTGATTGTGGGGAGAAATGAGACACTTAGTCTCTTAAGTTGGCCTTATGGTTAGAAAAGTCAACCGAAAGTTGACAATTAGGTAAACAACCTCAGAATGTGGATTTTATGGTTCGGGTAGCTTTGCTAGGTTATTTGAGACTTAGGAGCGTGTTCGGAATGTGGTTGTGAGGTCCGGAGTAGAATTAGGCTTGAATTGGCGGAATTGAGTTTTTGGCAATTTCCGGTTGGCAGTGAAAAATTAGCGGTCGAGGTTGGAATGCAATACCTGAAGTTGGAACAGGTTCCTAGTGCTATTTTGGATATGTGCGCGAAATTTCAGGTCATTCGGACGAGGTTTGGTTAGTTTCGGCATCGTTGGTGATTTTCGGAAGTTTGAAGATCCTTAGGCTTGAATCAGGGGTTAATTGGGTGTTTCAATGTTATTTTTGGTGTTCTGAGGGTTCGACTAAGTCCGTGTGATCATTTATGACTTGTGGGTACTATTGGTTGAGGTCACAAAGGCCTTGGGTATGTATCGGATCAATTTCGAGCTATATTTCTCTATATTTTAAGTGCTTGTGTGTTTCTGTAGCTGGTGTCTCTACCTTTCATCACGATCGCGGAGTGAAGGATGCGATCGCGTAAGGGAAGGTCTGAGGCTGTTTGTTTATTCTTTGCGATCGCAGACATGGGTCTGCGTTCGCATAGGATGTGGCAAGTGGAGCATTGTGTTCGCGTAGGTGAGCATGCGATCGCGTAGTGTTGGGTGTGAGCTGAGGCAGGATGGTGCCTCTTTGCGTTCGCGTAAGGAAGTCAGAGGTGAGCAACGCAATCACGGATGGTATTATGCGATCGCGTAGGGGTAATTTGGGCAGTGTCATTTTTGTTCTTCGCGATCGCGTGCCTATTTTCGCGATGCAGTGAGTAATTCAACTGGGCAGTAAGTTTATATTCAAAAACGAGGGTTTAAGTCCAAAATCATATAAGCCATTAGAGAGCTAGGAAGAAGGTGAAATTTGAGGAGATTTTCAGTGGAGTTATTGGGGTAAGTATTCTTCACTCACATTTGGTTTAATTTCATGATTTAGTCTTGCATTTCGTCATTTAATTTGAGAAATTAGAGTGGAAATTGGGGGAAAATGGGAGGAAAGTTTGGAAATCTCTTTTAGTGATTTGAATGGGCAATTGAGGTCGGATTTTGATGAATTTGATATGGGTAGACTCATGAGGAAATAAGGATTCTAGTTTTTTTATTTTTATCGAATCCCGAGACATGGGCCCGGGGGTCGGGTTTGGCCAATTTTGGGATTTTTGGTTGAATTTGATAATTTTTGAGTGGGCTTCATTCCTTAGCATATATTAATGATATAAATCTGATTTTTGGTAGATTTGGAGAAATCGGAGACCGAGTCATGAGGCAAAGGCATTGTGGGCTAGAAATTTAGCCGGTTTTGAGGTAAGTAACGTTTCCAAGCTTGGTTCTGAGGGTTCGAAACCCCAAACTATATGATATATGACGATAATTAAGGTGACGCACATGCCAAGTGACGGGCGTGCGGGCGTGCACAGAGTGATTTGTGGCGTGGTTCATCCCATGGCACCGTCTAGTAGCTATTACGGATTGATATCCGCACTTTTATTGATGTGGTTAATGTGAACATGCTAGAAATCATGCTAAGTCAAATGCTAGGGCTTCACGCCAAAAATGCTGAGACCCGAGTGGTCGTATATTACTGTCTCTTTATGTGTTTATTTGATTTCATATACTCAGTATTGTTATAACATATCATTTCATGCCTCAGTCTCAATAATTGTTAATTTTATATATTTATCATTGTTTCGGGCCAATTCATGCATCTGTGAGCCATGTGAGCGAGACTGGAGAGTAATGACTGAGTGAGGCCGAGAGCCTGTTATTAAGATAGTTATGCGATCAGACTGCTCACCGCAACGATACTCTGATCATGCCTTTGTTGGCTTGACGTAGCGCTTGGGCTAATAGGATCCCCTCCGAAGTCTTTCTACCCTCAGTGAGCGCATTGATATTTGAGGGAAGGATCTTTTCTGGACATGAATCTTGTCCGAAGCTAATGTATTTGAGGGATGGATCTTCCCCGGACATAGATCTTGTCCGTAGGTGATGATATGTGAGGTATGGATCGTCCCTGGACATGGATCTTGTCTGCGTGTTGTATTACGGAGATGGTTCTTCTCCGTGGGGGCTGGATTGGCCTTTACCTGGTCCTGAGAGCCATATACAGTACTGAGTGGACTTCTGTGTGAGAGCTGTGAGCATTATGTGCATTTCAACACTGTTCATATTTTGGCATGTAGAGTATACTGAATTACATGGGATACTGGACATATCCGGTATATGCTGTTTCATTCTCTGATAAACTGTGAACATGTCTAATTTCTGTACACTGTCTTATTTAATTGCTGAGGTTTAGTCTGTCACGACCTCTCAGTCCATAGTTTGGGTTCGTTACTTCTGAGTTGGTGTACTCACGTTACCCACTGCACCTTGTGTGCACATCCAGGTACAGCGAAACCCGGTAGTAGCAGTTGAGCTGCGGTCGGAGTTCCTTCGAGGGCATCGAGGTAGCAGCTGGCGACCACAGCCTCGATTATCGCCTTCTCTATCTACCTGTCATATTTATGTATTTCAAACAACTTTATGTCAGTACATTATTTTGATATTTGATGTAGTAGCTCATGACTCAGTGACACTAGATTTGGGTTGGGGTTTCTCTTACTTATGTTTTCAATGATGATTAAACTCTTAAATGCTTATTAAGTATGAGGATCTTGCTGCAAATATAGTGGATTTTCTTAAAATAACTTTTAATAAATGAAATGTGTGGCTTGCCTGATTTCACGATAGGCGCCATCACGACTGGGTATTTTGGGGTCATGACATGTTGGTATCAGAGCTCTAGGTTATATAGGTGTCACCAGTCATGAGCAGGTTTAGTAGAGTCTTGCGGATCGATACGGAGACGTCTGTACGTATCTTCGAGAGGCTATAGAACCCTTAGGGAAAATCTCACATTATTGAACTCTTGTCATGCGAATCCATTAATTCAACCTGAAGCGTAATTCTTTGAACTCTTTTCACGTATTCGAATGCGCACGTGAGTGCTCGGTATCAGTTGTGCATTGATGACTTGTGATTTCCATGGATGAGGTGCGAGATGTGATTTTAGCATGTTGATAATGGGCCAGTTTGGAGGACTTGAGGCCGGGTTTTTGTCTGTGGCTTGAGAGCTGAGATTTCAGTTGTGTGAGTCGTGCATTTGGGACTTATATGATCGTTTGTGCCTTTATCGGTGGGGTTTTATGACTTGATGACTATGTGGTGAGTGTGATTAAATGGTGAGATATGTTCATATTGTTTGATTGTGACGGAAAGAATTGGCTGGAGATGTTGTTAGAACCATTTAGTGTTTGACCTCTGTTTCAAGTTGGCATATGGCCTCGAGTTGTGAGTGTATTGAAGGCCCCCTCATGTAGTTTAGTGGTTGAGGGAAGTGGAATCTTCCTGTTGTGTTATGAGTTCCTGGATATGTATTTTGGGCTGACCAATGCCCCAGTAGCGTTCATGTATTTGATTAACAGTGTATTCCAGCTGTATTTATACTCTTTCATTATTGTATTCATTGATGACATCCTGGTATATTCTCGTAGCCAGGAGGATCATGCTCAGCATTTGTGAGTCGTATTGCATAGATTAAGGGAGGAGAAGCTTTATGCAAAGTTCTCTAAAAGTGAATTTTGGCTCAGTTCAGTAGAATTCTTGGGACACGTGTTGTCTTGTGAAAGTATCCATGTGGTCAGACGAGTGTGGATAGAGCTTCCAGAAGCTTAAGATTTCTTTGACCACAGCTCCAGTGTTAGTTCTGCCATCAACTTCAGGTTCTTATGCCGTGTATCTTGATGCCTCGAGGAAGGCATTGGTTGTGTTTTAATGCATGAGGGTATAGTGATTGCGTGATAGCTATGATTTTTGGAAGGGTATAGAGATGATATCAGTTTGAGGCTAAGCAGGCGGGGTTATCTCCCGCATAGTGTCCTGAGGTTGTGTGATCCTTAGGTGGTTTTATAACAAGTACTCTTTATCAGTAATTGATATATGTTGCAATTTTAGTTAGATCGCTTGTGAAAGTTGGCATTGGCTGTTACAATGGTGAATGCGAGATTTGCAGATGATTCGAGACATTAGATGATTTGTGTTATACGAGCTTATGAAGGATTTAGTTGAATCTCACTGTGGTACTCTGGCGGTGATAGCGTATGTGCATTGTGAGTTATTGGCTGCCTTGATCTTTGGCGTTGAGCCAAGTGGGGGAGTCTATTAATGATAAGTTAATTGCACGATTATGTGTTGTATTGGTTTTAGTTCGAGGGATATTGGTGAATCAGTTATGACTTGCGGAGGTGGAGTCCGAAAATGACTCGAGTAATGGAAATTCTTCGATACAGGTTGTAATGTACTCTATGGGTAGATGGGTTTTTATTGAATGATTGAGTTGTAATTGTAAAATGTGTTGTGTGTGCAATGTAGGAATTTGCTTGTTGCTTCGAGTGTGTGGACTACTTCCTAGGATATTGGTGTGCAAATGGGGCCAGGTCGTTCGGTCCGGTGGATCAGTTTAACTGAGATTTGCGTAGAGTGGATAGCTCTCGAGAATGAGTTTGATGGATTCAAGGTTATATGTAACAATTGGGAATCTTCAAGATGTGCATTTGGCTAGAAACTGAGATTAGGTTGGAGGGTGTCAAGACTTGTGGAATTTCTACATTATCATGGATTCTACATATCAGTATCAGGAAGGTGAATGTAATGGCTTTAGATTCGCAGGATGTCTCTTCAGGGTAAGTATTTTAAATGTGGTGCTTCTAGGGATATTCGAGAGAGTATTCAGCGGCTTATGAGCCTTAGACTGTATGGTCTTATGCTTGGGTCTCGTGTGGTGACTCTAGGTCAAGAATTGCGGTATTATTGCAAGGTGAAGTATCAATTTGAGGGTAAGTCAGAAAGAACTAGGATAAATAGGACAACTTTGTAGTAGGTCGGATCAGCATGGTAAGGGATATGATTAGTTCTTTGGGTGTTTATGAGGCAATGAGTTTTTACAGGTGTTTCTTAGCAATGCTCTTGGGTTTTGGTGACCTGTGTAGCTTGGTTGAGTTAGAAGAATTAAGTCATGACAGTTTGGTGTTATACAAATGGGATTCAGATAGTTCCTGATGGTTTCTACCACGGTTAGAAATGTATATTTTCTACTGGCATAAGGTGCACGTGATGTATAGTGATTTTTGCTTCTAAATGGGATTAAATGGAAAGCTCTTGGCTAGTTGGGTACGTAGTTGCTTGTAGCTTGGAAGGGATCATGAATTTCTCATATTTATCATAGCATGGCATGGCGTATGCGGTATGTTGTGTAGAGTTGAGATTTGCATATGTGAGGTCATAATTCAGCTCTGGAAGGCAGGTCATAAATTCTTAGGCAGCATGGACAGTTCCAGATGACTAGATAAGTGGTACCACTAATTGGTGCGGTTTGATGAGGGTATACATTTCAGAAAGGGAAATGCGTTTGAGTTAGGGGTGCTTCATTGGTATTGCGACACTCTCTTGTTGGATCGACTGCTGATATTCAAGGTTGCGTAGTGACATAGAAGAATTATAGGGGTATCCCTCGTGGAATGATCGAGCATTAGGGTGTGTTATATATTCGAGCGGTGGAGTTGGGATCAGATATGGTAATTTGTGCGCTTCATGGACTTCGAGACTGAGAGTTCTCATAAACAGATTATTTAGTGGTTGAGGAATGTGAGGATGCGAGCAAAGCTAGTAAGATGTTAGTAAATTCCATGATTCAGTCATTGTGAACCTTCAGAGAGTTATCTATCTGTTGTGGGTGACCAAAGTTTATTTAGGGTTATTGGTGGGCCCAGTATGGGTGTGTGTTCTGCACCGGGTCAGAATTGTTGACTCCGAACTACTATTTTTGAGGGATGCACCATTCGATAGTCTTTGAGTTGATTCATATTCTGGAGGAATCTATGAGTTACACTTCAGTGTTGCGAGGAGTGGTGATTGTTGGTTATATGCACATATGGTGCGGATTTATTTGGGATTTATAGCGGGATTTGAATATTGCGGGATTGAGACGTATTGGTTATGTTCTTTCTAATTCGTGTGGCATGGTATTCCGATTTCCCCGTGGTTAAGGCAGTGCACTTAGAGTACTTGATGTCGAATTGCGCATGTTTATTTATTTTGAGCAAGGTGGCTTGAAGTATTTCATGTGCACCAACGTTTGGATGGGATCACGCATTGCGGCGCAGTTATATGGAGTTATGATCCTTGGTGTCAGATTTGTGTGTTTTTCTTTTACGATGTGTCACAGGATCTTAGCATGGCATTGTGATGGTAATTGCTAATGGCAGGATAGTCCTCTCATGTGAATCTTTTCTATGATTTGAGTACGTGGGATGTTGCTATTGAGTGCACGAGTTGCACAAGGTATGGATTTGGATTGTATTGATGCATCATGTCATCAGAGTGGTCGTGTTGGATGAGAACAGGTCATTGGGCCTAGAATGAATACTACCAGAGTTGACTACAACATGGTTTGAAGGATGATATCGGAAGTTGACTTAGAAATATGCTATAGTTTCTGTCGGAGAAAGGGGGAGCTCCATGACTGGCTGATCGGACGAATGGTTGCTAGTGTCTACGTGTTTCTTTCATCATCGGCTATATATGAAAGTGTTAGAATGAGGCTCAGTTTGATAAGAGGTTTATTACCGGAAATTGGGTTGTGTGAGCAGCTGCTGTGATTAGAAATTATCGCTATGAGTGTTTGAGTTGTGCGGTATATGAGGTGATTTTCATTTTGGGTTACGGATATGGCTTGATACAGCGTTTTAAGACTTATTCAGTTTATAGTTGTGAAATTTTGATCTTGTAAATTATTTCAGAAGTGGAAATTTGGTTTTAAGATCTATGGGTCAGGTTGAATTGTGAAATTTCAGTTATATTGTGTTATCGGACCTATATGGGATAGGGTGACGTGGGATCACCCCCGAGTATATGCATGGTAGGTTACACGGAAATTTTGGTGGTTTTTGGAACAACTCTGGGCACGTTCGAGGACAAACGTATGTTTAGGTGGGGGAGAATGTAACGACCCGGTCGTTCGTTCTAGGAGTTTCAGCCCGTTGTCCTCATTCCTGCTTCATTATGTATGGTTCGGTTATTTCATTTTGTGCTAGGGTGGTTGGCTCGGGTTCGGAGTGATTGTGGAGAGAAATGAGACACTTAGTCTCTTAAGTTGGCCTTATGGTTTGAAAAGTCAACCAAAAGTTGACTATTAGGTAAACGACCTCGGAATGTGGATTTTATTGCTCGGATAGCTTCGTTAGGCGATTTTGGACTTAGGAGTGTGTTCAGAATTTGAATGTGAGGTCCGGAGTAGAATTAGGCTTGAATTGGCGGAATTGACTTTTTGGCAATTTTTGGTCGGTAGTGGAAAATTACCTATCGGTATCGGAATAGAATTTTGGAAGTTGGAACAGGTTCGTAGTGTTATTTTGGATGTGTGTGCTAAATTTCATGTCATTCGGACGAGGTTTGGTTAGTTTCGGCATCGTTGGTGATTTTCGGAAGTTTGAAGATCCTTAGGCTTGAATCAGGGGTTGATTGGGTGTTTCGATGTTATTTTGCGTGTTCCGAGGGTTCGACTAAGTCAGGGTGATCATTTATGACTTGTGGGTACTTTTGGTTGAGGTCCCGAAGGCCTCGGTTGTGTTTCGGATCGATTTCGGGCTATATTTCTCTATGTTTTCAATGCTGGTGTGTTTCTGCATCTGGTATCTCTGCCCTTCATCGCGATCGCGGAGTGAAGGATGCGATCACGTAAGGGAAGGTCTGAGGCTGTTTGTTTTTTCTTCGCGATCGCGGACATGGGTCTGCATTCGCATAGGGTGTGGCAAGTGGAGCATTGCATTCGCGTAGGTAAGCATGAGATCGCATAGTGTTGGGTCTGGCTGAGGCAGGATGGTTGCCTCTTTGCATTCGCGAGGTCAATTCCGTGTTCGCGTAAGGGAGTCAGCGGTGAGCAATGCGATCGCGGATGGTATTATGCGATCGCGTAGGGGTAATTTGGGCAGTGTCATTTTTATTCTTTGCGATCGCGTGCCTATTTCCGCGATTGCAGTGAGCAATTCACCTGGGCAGTAAGTTTATATTCAAAAACAAGGGTTTAAGTCCAAAATCATAAAAGCCATTAGAGAGCTCGGGAGAAGGTAAAATTTGAGGAGATTTTAAGTGGAGTTATTGGGGTAACTATTCTTCACTCACATTTGGTTTAATTTCATAATTTAGTCTTGAATTTCGTCATTTAATTTGAGAAATTAGAGTGAAAATTGAGAAAAAATAGGAGGAAAGTTTGGAAATTTCTTTTGGTGATTTGAATGGCCAATTGAGGTCGGATTTTGATGAATTTGATATAGGTAGACTCGTGAGGGAATAAGGATTCTAGTTTTGTAATTTTTATAGAATTCTGAGACGTGGGCCCGGGGGTCGAATTTAGCCAATTTCGAGATTCTTTGTTGAATTTGATATTTTTCGAGTTGGCTTCATTCCTTAGCATATATTAATGATATAAATCTGATTTTTGGTAGATTTGGAGCAATCGGAGATCGAGTCTAGAGGCAAAGGCATTGTGGGCTAGGATTTTAGCCGGTTTTGAGGTAAGTAACGTTTCCAAACTTGGTTCTGAGGGTTCGAAACCCCAAACTATATGATATATGACTATAATTAAGGTGATGCACATGCCAAGTGACGGGCTTGCGGGCGTGCACCGAGTGATTTGTGGCTGGCTCATCCCATGGCACCATCTAGTAGCTATTACGGATTGATATCCGTATTTTTATTGATGTGGTTAATGTGAACATGCTAGAAATCATGCTAAGTCAAATGCTAGGGCTTCACGCAGAAAATGCTGAGACCAGAGTGGTCATATATTACTGTCTCTTTATGTGTTTATTTGATTTCATATACTCAGTCCTTTTATAGCATATCAATTCATGCCTTAGTCTCGGTAATTGTTAATTTTATATAGTTATCATTGTTTCGGGCCAATTCATGCATTTGTGAGCCATGTGAGCGAGACACGAGAGTAATGACTCAGTGAGGCCGAGAGCCTGTTATTGAGACATTTATGAGATCGGACTGCACACCACAGCGATACTCTGATCATGCCTTTGTTGGCTTGATGTAGCGCTTGGGCTAATAAGAGCCCCTCCGGTGTCTTTACACCCTTAGTGAGTGCATTGATATTTGAGGGATGGATCTTCCCTGGACATGGATCTTGTCCGAGTGTTGTATTCCGGAGATGGATCTTTTCCGTGGGGGCTGGATTGGCCTTTCCTCAGTACTGAGTGACTACGGTCACCGGTGTTTAAGCATATTCCGGGATGGATTTACCCTGGGCCTGAGAGCCATATACAGTAATGAGTGGACTTCTATGTGAAAGTTGTGAGCACTATGTGCATTTCCACACTGTTCATATTTTGGCATGTAGAGTATACTGAATTACATGGGATACTGGACATATCCGGTATATGTTGTTTCATTCTCTGATAAAATGTGAACATGTCTAATTTTTGTACACTGTCTTATTTAATTGCTGAGGTTTAGTCCATCACTACCTCTCAGCCCATAGTTTGGGTTCATTACTTCTGAGTTGGTGTACTCACGTTACCCCTCGCACCTTGTGTGCAGATCTAGGTAACATCGAAACCCGGTAGTAGTAGTTGAGTTGCGGTCGTAGTTCCTTCGGGGGCATCGAGTTGGCAGCTGGCAATCGCAACCTCGATTATCTCCTTTTCTATCTACCTGTCATATTTGTATATTTCAGACAACTTTATGTTGGCACATTATTTTTATATTTGATGTAGTAGTTCATGACTCGGTGACACTAGATATGATTTTGGGTTTTCTCTTACTTATGTTTTTGATGATGATTAAACTCTTAAATGCTTATTAAATATGAGACTCTTGCTGCAAATATAGTGGATTTTCTTAAAATAACTTTTAACAAATGAAATATGTGGCTTGCCTGATTTCACGATAGGCACCATCACGACTGGGTATTTTGGGGTCATGACACACCTCAAGGCCAAATCTAACTTTAGAGCTATCCCTTAACCATTGCACCATCCCAACACTTATATGCATAACGTGGTTCTTTACTGCGTTATATAATAACGCGGTTCTTTAATGTGCTATACATATTTAACGTGGTTTTAAACCGGGCTATACTTTAACGGCCAAAACACCGTTAAAGTATAGCGCGGTTTAAAACCGCGTTATATATAGAATGGTCACTCATTTTTTTTACACATATTTATGTCACACTTGTCCAAAAAGACCACAATTGGGTTCCGGATTCAAGCTAAAGGGGTTCTAGTACATCCAAAAGGGAAAAAAATTCATTTGTGACCTATGATCAAATATTTTAGACTATAACTATAGATAAGTTATTCCTATCAAGTCTAATATGATAATCCGAAAACTAAAATGATACTTGTTGTAATCGATTGTATATAATTTAATATCATATTAATATATTGGCAACATTAAAGGAGCATATGTGTAATTAGATATTTTTGGAATGGACAAGGCACGTGTCTTCTCCTTTTTCTTTTTTGTAGCTAATAAGCACATGTCTCGTCCTGGCACTACGTTTTAGTTACAATGAAAAAAAGAAGACGGTTTAGATATGAATCGCCAAAAGAAAAGGACAAAAGTTCTACAATTATTGGCATCACTAAGGGGTCGTTTGGTGCGATGGAGAAATAAAATAATTTTGGGATAAAAATTTAGTATCGCCTTATTCTTTGTTTGATTATTAATCTTGAGTTAAGTTATCCAATGATTAAAAATAAAATAAAGATAACTTATACTTATTAGAGAATGTAATTGTAATCCTAGGAAAAAGTGTCCCCAGATAAAGCAGTAAAATTGACAATCCTAAAATTAATAAATATACCAAACAATCAATAAGAAATAATACCAAGATAACTAATCTCAGCTAGGGGTGTCAAACCGAACCAAAAAACTGCACCAAACCGACGTCAAACCAAACCGATTAAAAATCCGACTAGGTTTGGTATTGAGTAAAAAAATCCGAATCAAACCAACATATAAATACATAATTTTTTATATATACTTTTAAGACTTTATATAGAGTTTGTTTTTAAAAAATGTCTAGAAATATATGAGATCCTCTAATGGGATGTAATATTTAATAAAACTATGAAATGCATTCATTTCTATTTACTTTAAATAATGGATTGTATCACTTTCTTATTAAGTGTTATTGAAATGTGTCAATCATCTCTTTGTTCTTTCATATTCATATGTCAATATTTCTTATATCTTTTTTCGAATTTGAAGCGGTATTTCGATAATTTAAAATTACATAGTGTTGGGATTAAAGATTCGTGAATGGAAAATGGAGGTAAGAAAGTGGAGGGAAAATGAGCTACAATTTGCTTTGGGAAGAGCAAAGTGTCCCTCATTGGTGGTGGAAAGAAAAGTGAATGTGCTTATATTGAGAAAGCACTTATCTTGGTGTTAAATGGGTTGGAAAGAAAGTAAGCCTCGTACCGTCGTTGTCGCCGCTCGCGCGGCTTGGTTTCGAATTCGGCTTCAGTCAAAGATTGATTGATTAATCTTTTTGGACAAAATTTCTTTCAATTATTTAATTAATTAACAAAAATTCAACCTGGAATAACCCAAGATCTGCGACGTGATCTGATCCGGTCCGTTTTTTTTTTCCGGATATTTTAAATTTGTTTTCCCGTAATATTTCAAACAGGAATATTCTCACTTGTTCCAACAACCATGTCTGTTTCTGAAAGGTTGCAAACCTTTTCAGAAATAGTGCCAAAAAGTTTATAAATATGCTTTGAATCCCAGAATCTTTACTTACGAAATTTTCTGATTTTTTTCTTCTTCTTCTGCACAAAATTGTTCAATGTGTTTTACAACCATTGAGTGGTTCGAAGTTCATCAGATTTTTTTGTACCAATACATTGGTGAGTAAAAATCGTTCTATCCTTGGAGGATAATATTTCAGCACCTCGGGTACTTCAGGGGAATAATTTCTTTAAGGACACATTGTGCATTCATTGGCCTCCATTTATTCCGAAATTATTTTCAAATATTGTTTTGACATTGTGTTGCTACTAAATTTCTGTTTCTGTTTCTATTTCAGAAAGTTTACTGTTTTTTATTATTTATTACAGTAATACATATTGAATAACAATCTTAAGAAAATTATTTATTGTATTTTGTATTCTGTTTTTTGGAGATTAAAACATGTGTGGTTTTCTACTCCTTTTGAATTTTTCTATTTTGATTTTAAGATATAAAAACTTCATCGTAGTATTAAAATTCAGAAATGATTTGAAGAACATAAAATCTTCATCGTTTACTGTGAAACAATATATAAAAACTTCGGTTTTTATTTATTAAACGTAATGTTTATCGTTCATGAGAATATTGTTTACTATTCTGTTTTTTTTTCATTAATTGAACTCTTTTGTTTTTGACAGTGAGGAATGACAATTGATAATGAAAATTCTTCTGCAACTGTTGCGGAAACGACGATAGCCTCTTCAAGCCGAACTGATGTTCCACAGGGCCGAGAAACCGGGAAAATGTTCTGGAGCCAACGTCAAAGGATGGCAGTAAATGGTGTTCTTTTGTCTTACCACACTTGGTGTGAAAAAATTCACTAGTGCAGAACTTCCAGTGCATGTCGCGGACACGCCGAGCAACGAAAAGTTTATGGTTGTGGAGGCGTGGAAACATGCATATTTTATTTGCAAAGGCGATATACTAAGTGCGTTGGAGGATGACTTGTACGATGTCTACAGTGCTATGAATACTTCGAAAGAATTATGGGACGCCCTTGAGAAGAAGTACAAGACTGAAGATGCATGCTTGAAGAAATTTGTGGTTGCCAAGTTTCTAGACTATAAAATGATAGAGAGCAAAACCATTGGATCCCAAGTTCAAGAGCTTCAACTTATTTTTCACGACCTTATTGCAAAAGTTATGGTCGGGAATGAAGCATTTCAAGTGGCTGCAATGATCAAAAAATTGCCTCATTTGTAGAGATATTTCAAAAACTATCTTAAGCACAAGCTCAAATAAATGAATTTGGAAGATCTTGTGATTCGTCTCAAGGTCAAGGAAGACAACAAAACAACCGAGAAGAAGTATCGCGGAAATTCAACGATTATGGGAGCTAATATCATTGAGGAGATTTCTCCAAAAAGTAAGAAGAGGAAGTGAACTTTTGGACAGACTAATGAGTAGAAAAAAAAGAAATTCAAGGGAAGCTGCCACAATTGTGGAAAAGCTTGTCACAAAGCCCATGATTATCGTCTCCCGGATAAGGATAAGAAGAAAGGACAAGCAAACATAGTGGAGAAGAATGATGACATTGATGATCTGTATGCAATTCGTTCAGAATGCAACCTAGTTGAAAATCCGAAAGAGTCATGGATTGGCTCTGGAGACACTCGACATGTTTGTGCTGTCAAAGAAGCATTTGCGACTTACTCTATTGATGGTCCCGAAGAAGAGCTTTCCATGGGAAATATTGTATGTAACGGCCCGGCCGGTCGTTCCGTGAAATTAGCCCTGTTTTCCATGTTTCTACTTTATTGTGTGTTGCTTAGCCTAATTATATTATGTCGGTTCGGGTTCAGAGTGGCCGTGGTGAGAATTGAGACACTTAGTATCTTAAATTGGCTTTATAGTTGGGAAAGTCAACCGGGAGTTGACTTATAGGCAAACGACCTCATAATGTGGACTTTATGGCTCAGATAGCTTTGTTAGGTGATTTGGGACATATGAGTGTGTTCGGAAAGTGGTTTTGATGTCCGGAGTAGAACTAAGCTTGAAATGGCGTAATTGAGTTTTTGGCAATTTCTGGTCGGCAGTGGAAAATAGGCTATCAGGGTCGGAATGGAATTTGTGGTGGTTGGAGCAGGTTCGTAGTGCCATTTTGGATATGTGTGCAGATTTTCAGGTCAATCAGACGTGTTTGGGTGGTTTCGGTATCATTGGTGAAATTTAAAATTTTCTAAGTTCATAGGCTTGCATCTGAGGTGAATTTGGTATTTTGACATTTTTTTGAGGGTTTTGAAGGTTCGACTAAGTTTGAATAAGGTTATGGGATGTGTTGGCATGTTTGGTTGAGGTCCTAGGGGCCTCGGGTATGTTTCGGGTGGTTAACGGATCAAATTTTGGATTTGTGAGATAACAGTTTTACTGGTTTCTGTTGCAGATATTTTTATTCTTCGCGATCGCGTAGAAGAGTCCGCGATCGCATAGTCTAAGTTGGGGAGGGGTGAGATTTTCTCTATGGTATCGCAGAGGTCAGGTCGCGATCACGAGTGGTTGTGTTGTTGTGCTACGCAAACGCGTGGCTAGGGTCGTGTTCGCATAGAGGAGAGTGAGCTGGTGAGGAGTGGAAGGAATTGCTCTATGCGGTCGCGTGGGAAGGGTCGCGATCGCGTGAGTTGTGAAGGTAGTACTTTGCGATCGCATGGGCTATTCCGCGATCGCGTAGAGTAAGTTAAGGGGTCGTATATTTTTGTGCTTCGCGATCGCGAGGCTTTTTCCGTGATCGCGATAAAGAGAGCACCTGGGCATAATATTTAAATAGAGGTCTTCGCGGATTTTTTTCCCTTTTTCACCATTGTTGAGCGGTTTTGAAGCTTTTTCAGAGGGATTGAAGAGGGAATCAAAGGGAAACTGTAACGACCCAGCCGATCATTTCGCGTATTAGGACTCTGTTCCCTTAAATGAAACCTTCCATAGCGGCTACTCGTTCTTTATGACTCGCGGGAGCGGGCAGTTCGGGATTTGGGAATGAATTGGATGGTTTAGGAACACTTGGTTCCTTAAGGTTGGCCTATTTAGCCAAGTTTGACTTCGGTCAACATTTTNAAACCTTCCATAGCGGCTACTCGTGCTTTATGACTCGCGGGAGCGGGCGGTTCGGGATTTGGGAATGAATTGGATGGTTTAGGAACACTTGGTTCCTTAAGGTTGGCCTATTTAGCCAAGTTTGACTTCGGTCAACATTTTGAGAAAACGACCTTGGAATCGAGTTCTGACAGCTCCAGTAGCCCCGTATGATGATTTCGGACTTGGGCGTATGTTCGGCTCGGGTTTCTGATGACCCGGGAGCATTTCGGCGCCCGAAATGGAAATCAGGATATCCTTAAGTTTAGAATTTGGCCTGGAATGGAACTTCATGCTATCGGGGTCCGAATGGAATTCCGGGATAGGAAATAGTTCCGTATAGTCATTTATGACTTGTCTGCAAAATTTGGGGTCATTCCGAGTAGTATAGACCCGTTCGACGCAATGAAGCGAATTCTAGAATTCTTAAGTTCTTATGTTTGAATAATTTGGTTTTGGGATTGAATTTTGAGTTCCGTTGTTGCTTTTCATGTTTCAGAAGTTCGAGCGAGTCCGTATCACGAATACAGACTTGCCGGTGCTTTTGGACGGGGTACCGAGGGGCTCGGGGGGTGTTTTAGACCCCCGAGAGCTAAGTTGGAAAAACCAGAAATTTCTCTATCTGGTTTCCTTCTCTGCGATCGCAGAAGGTGGGTTGCGATCGCGGAGAAGGGTTTTGCTGGGCTGCTGATTGTTCTCTGCGATCGCAGCCTTCCCCTTGCGATAATAGGTCCGGGCCCCAAAGCTTCGCGATCGCAGCCCTTTCACGCGATCGCATTGAATCGCAGCTGGGCCGGGTGAAATTGTTCATCGCGATCGCAGAGGTCAGACCAGATGATCTTCGCGATCGCAGGACCTCTGATACGATCGCAGAGGTCAGTCCAGTTGCCCTTCGCGATCGTAGTTAAGCGTTTCCTGGGCAGTATTTAAATGCCCAATTACGGGTTTTCTTCTTCATTTTCAATACCCAACCTCCATTAAAGCTCCTCAAAGCTAGGGAAAAGCTGTCCAAGGTCAAGTTCCTCAAGGTTAGTGTAATTTCCTCTCTAATTTCATAGATTAATTATGGAAATCCAACTAGGTTACCTATTAAAATATCAAATCATGGGAAAATTGGGTAGAAAATTCTAGGGCTTTGATAATTAGTGAATTATTCCTTTTTAGCCATGAATTCCTAAATAAATTATGTAATTACGATCCTTAGGCTTCGGGTAATTCATTCCTTCGAGAATTTTCAAAATCCGAACACGTGGGCCTGGGGTCGAAATCTCAAAAACCTTCAAGAATGCTATACTTTGGAAATTCTTGTTAATTCTTTCTCTTGGTATCTAAATTGATTCAATTGCGCTATATTTGGCTAGTTGCGAGCCGTCGAGGGTAGTTCCGGAGTTTCGTGCGCATTCTTGATCCGGTCGTTGGTCCGAGGAGTGCTTCGTCGAGGTGAGTCTCCTTTCTAACCTTGTAAGAGGGAAATTGTCCCCATAGGTGTTCTATGTGTTATATGTTTGTATTCGGGGGCTGCGTGCGTACCTTGTGACGAGAGTCCGCACGTAGCAACTACTATTGTTATGTCCGGGTAGTTTTAGGATCACAGCATGCCTTGTCTTCTACTTTGAAATGATTTATATGTTATAATTCTTGCTTGGATGTAGCATTGTTTCCTTGAATATTTCATTGATTAAGTATTTGGAAAGATTTGATATGTGAAGTGAACCTAGTATTTGGTATACGTAGGATGTCGCTTTGCAAGTTACATTCCGCAAGTGACGTGTAATTCCTTCCACTCTTAGGGGAGCGGGTCGTATGCTACGGCGAATATATATATAGTGCATTCCTGGTTCGGGTCGGTTGATCCCCGGCAGTGCACAGGGACTTACTTGAGAATGCACTCTTGGTACAGGCCGGTCGATCCCCGACAGTGCATGGACGAAGTTACATTATGATATGATATGATTACACTGATGGACGCACTCTTGGTACGGGTCGGTCGATCCCCGCAGTGCGTAGTTGAGTTATTGGTAAGCATGCACTCTTGGTACGGGTCGGTCGATCCCCGCCAGTGCATAGCTCTTTGGTATGTTTACATTATCAGCATGCACTCTTGGTACGGGCCGGTCGATCCCTGGCAGTGCATAGCTATTCTTCCCCCTGATTCCAGCCAAATGGTTTACTCTTCGGTGCGCATGGCTGCTCGGTATTGTTTCCCGACTTATGATTTGATGATTGTTTGAGAAAGACTAAAAGGGAAGTTGTTATTGTTTGAGTAATTATTTGAGAACTCTGTGATATTTTCTTATTATTTGTACCCTGCTACATGTCTACTACTTTCCTTATATCCTGCTTTACTTTATTACTGTTGGACCTTAGTGAGTATCGAGTCGACCTCTCGTCACTACTTCTTCGAGGTTAGACGGGATACTCACTAGGTACATATTTATATACATGTACTGATGCTGCACTTCCTTTTTCTTTCCTGTACTTGACTGTACAGGTCCGGAGGTTGGTACGTCTGGTTATCCGATTGGTGATAGATATTGACGGAGTGATTATACTTCACGGTGAGTTGTCCTTCCTGGTGACTTCCTGGCAGCACCCTGGAGTTCCTTTGTTTATTCTCTCTCTTTTACATTCAGACCGAGGCTATGTATATATATATTTTGTCATGGTATATTCTGTAGTTGCACGTGACACTCGTGACACTAGTTCCTGGCACACACGTCGTGTATATTTTGGGTACTGGGCTGTATATCTATATATATGTCTTACCTTGGCTAGGCATAGTCAGGTTTTTACTATCGCACTAGTCTATAGCATGTTTAGTTGTTTAAATGTGGTAAGTGTTGACTGGTTTAGATTATATGGGACGGGTAGCACCTAGTGTACTTCATATCGGCTTGCCTAACCCGTTGTTGGGCGCCATCGCGACCTGAATAAGGATTTGGGTCGTGACAGAAACACTTGGAGGTAAGGTTTTTGAACTCAATACTCGATTCTATGTTGATTTCTAAGTAATTATACCTGAAATTAGTGGGATTTAAACCCAAAATTAGGGAATTAAGGATTATGATTTGGAGACCTTTGAGTGGGGATTTGAGGGAACATTTGAGGTCCGATTTTGATGTTTCTAAGTATGTATAAACTCGTGGGAGGATAAGAATTCTTGTGATGTGATTTTTATCGAATTTCGAGACATGGGCCCGGGGGTCGTGTTTGGCCAATTTCGGGATTTGTGTTTAATTTTGGTAATTTTCAAATGGCTTTCGTTTCCCTAGCATGCATTGATTACATTAATCTGGTTTTGGTTAGATTCGGAGCAATTGGGACCCGATTTGAGAGGCAAGAGCATTGCGGAGTAGTTTTCGGGCCGGTTTGAGGTAAGTAATGACTGTAAATCTTGTCCTGATGGTATGAAACCCCAAACTTCACATTTTTACCACTGTTTGGAGTGGCGCACATACTAGATGACGAGTGTGTGGCGCGCACGGTTGAGAGATTGTGACTTGGTCCGTCCCGTGGCAACTATTAAGTTGCGTATTTAATTCTAATTCTTATGATATTCATGTTTTTAGACTAGTACTGTATTTTTTTGGGCTGAACACCATGTTTGGGTCCTGGTGCCGACCTGTTTAAAACCCTTAGGGGCTGTTTACTACTATTCCTCACTGTATTGACTTTGATTTACATTCAGTCGTATCCTATATAACTGATTTCGAAACTCAATCCTATTTATACTATTTTTGTGATGTAAAATGATATTTTGGGTCGAGTAACCCTTTGTTGATAGTTCGAGTGGCCTTTTTGAGAGATTTCTGACTGAGTGTGGCCGAGGGCCTATGTTGTGAGGATTTTTATGGGATCGGGTTGCACGCCGAAGCATATTACATTGTGATGATATGTGAGAGGCCGAGCGCCTGAGTGATTATGCAACGAGATGGCTTGTTATTAGCGCTTAGGTTGTAGGAGCCCCTCCGAAGTCTGTACACCCCTAGTGAGCGCAGGTACCTACCGAGTACGAGTGACGAGTGATGAGTGACTTGGGAGTCATGGGTGATTGTGAGGTAGCCCGAGGGGCTGATACTGAGTGATTGTGAGATATGCTGAGTGACTGATGATGAGTGATGATATACCTGAGGGCAATTTATGACACATGTTTCAATTGAAGAACTATTTATGAAGTCTATCAATTTTATATACTGAGTTGCTTGATTTCTATGGAACTTGTAAAAAGTCACACTTTCAAATGATATTTTACTAAACTTGAACTTAAAACGCTACAAGGCATCTTATCTATGTTTTTTGAAAGAAAGGCTTCAATTATTGTGCATTAATGATTGTTTTTACTTGTTTCATAGCCTTAGACATTATTTACTCTCATTACTACTGAGTTTGCATACACATTACTCCCTGCACCCCTGTGTGCAGATACAGGTATTGGGTCTGAGCGCTAGCTTCTTTCATTCCTCTTGGAGCCGGAGTTGGGATTCTGAGGTAGCTGTTCGGTGTCCACAACATACCCTTTTTCCTTTATTATTCTGTTATTTACTTCTTGTTCCTAGACTGGATGTAGTATGAAAGTAGAATTATCTTGTATTATTCCTAGATGCTCATGACGGGTTGACTCCAAGTTTTGGGGCAGTGTCTAGATTATTATATTCGTTTTGTTGCTTTAAATAGTGAAATCTGAAGAATTTTATGAAATATCAGAACGATTTTGAAATTAATGAAAAGTCTTATGTTAATACGCGATTGTTTGTCTAGCCTAGAACTATGATAGGCTCCATCACGGCCGGCTTAGGATTTGGGGCCGTGACAAGTTGGTATCAGAGCCTAGGTTACATAAGACTCAATGGTCATGAGCAGGTTTAGTAGAGTCTTACCAATCTGTATGGAGACGTATGTACTTATCTTTGAGAGGCTACAGAACCTTTAGTAAAATCTTACATTCTTGAATTCTGTCGTGCCAATCTGTTGAATCTAGAAAACTAAACTTTTGTTGTTTCATTCTCTCATAGATGGTGAAGACTCGCGTTACCGATCAGGGTGACCGGACACTAGCTAGACCAGTGAGAGGTCAAACCCGCGGTCGAGGCCATGGCAGAGGTAGGGGAGAAGCCCGCGCAACAACTGGGGCAGTACCCGCAGACCCACCTATCGTTCAGGATCAGGTCCCCGTCGCGGATGTTCCGGCGGGAAAGGTTCAGGCACCGACAGTGCCTATTGTTATTCCGGGTCTTCAGGAGACCCTAGCTCAAATTATGATTATATGCACCAGTCTTGCTCAGGCACTCGTTGTTTCTATTACTGTCGCTACTTCTCAGGACAGGAGAGGCACTCAGACTCCAGCTTCCCGGACAACTGAGCAGGTTACCCAGGGACTCCAGACACCAGGGGTAGCTCCAGCCCAACCGATGGTCCCAGCTCAGGATTTTGTGATCCCAGTCATGCCAGATGACGAGCATCACAGGTTGGAGAGAATTAGTAGGCTTCAGCCTCCGACATTAAGTGGTTCTGAGGGCGAAGATGCCCAGGGTTTCTTGGAAAAGTGTCAAAGGATGCTTCATACTGCAGGGATACTGGAGATCAGTGGGGTCTCGTTTGCTACCTTCCAGTTCTCAGGGGCTACTTTTACCTGTTGGTGCAGCACCCCTTACTTGTCAGTAGTTCTCCACTCTCTTCTTAGAGAAGTATGTTCCCAGTCTCACAGAGAGGAGCTGTGTAGATAGTTTGAGCATCTGTGTTAGGGTGAGTTGACAGTGTCACGGTATGACATGAGGTTCTCAAAGCTAGCTCTTCATGCTTCAGAGTTGGTCCCTACTGATAGAGAGAGAGAGAGGATCAGGAGATTCGTTGATAGCCTCACTTATCAGCTCTGTATTTTGGTGACCAGGGAGAGAGTATCGGGTGCTACATTCGAGCAGGTTATTAATATTGCTCGAGATATTGAGTCAGTTCGCCACCAGGAACGAGAGGAGAGGGAGGCCAAGAGGCCTCGTGGATTTGGTAGTTTCAGCGGTGCTCCTCTCAAAGGACAGTTTCAGCATGCTAGGGGTCGTTCATTCCGGCCTCTTCATCCAGTCCGCCCATCTTATAGTGGTGCATCATCAGTGCAGGGTCCCCGCAGTTCTCATCTAGGTCGTTCTTCATTCAGTGCTCTTCCAGCCCAGAATTCATCTCGAGAACCATCGGCACAAGGTTCTTCTATGCATGGTTCTTCTAGTGGTTATACTGGTGTTAGGGGTTCCCTTCAGTCCCCGTCTCCAGCTCGAGGGTGCTGTTTTGAGTGTGGAGAGTTTGGGCATGTTTTGAGACAGTTTCCTCGTCGTCATGGTGGTTCATCTCAACAGAAGGGTCAGCCCTCGACTTCAACCCCAGTCACTTCACCACTCTCCCAGGCATCTAGGGGTGGGGGTCAGACAACCAAAGGCCGCCCTAGAAGGGGAGGTCGAGCAGGTGGATGTCAGACTTGTATTTATGAACTTCCAGCCAGGTCGTATGCTATGGCCTCAAATGTAATGATCACAGGTATTGTCTCAGTCTGTCAACGAGATGCTTTGGTCTTATTTTATCCTGGTTCCACATATTCCTATGTTTCATCATACTTTGCTCATTTTCTGGATATGCCATGTGAGTCTTTAGTTACATCTATTCATGTGTCGACTCCGGTGGGCGATACTATTGTTGTTGACCGTGTGTATCGGTCGTGTGTGATATCTATTGGGGGTCTGGAGACCCGGGTGGACCTGTTGTTTCTTAGCATGGTTGATTTTGATGTGATATTAGGCATGGATTGGCTATCTCCATGTCATGTTGTCCTTGATTCTCACGCTAAGACCATGACCTTAGCTATGCCCGGATTTCCGAGAGTCGAGTGGAGAGGTTCTGTTGAGTATGTGTCTAGTAGAGTGATTTCTTACCTGAAGGCCCAGTGTATGGTAGAAAAGGGGTGTTTATCGTATTTGGCTTTCGTGAGGGATGTCAGTGTTGAGACTCCCACTATTGATTCTGTTCCTGTGGTCGGTGACTTTCCGGACGTGTTTCCGGCAGACCTGCCAGGCATGCCACCTGACATGGATATTGATTTTGGTATTGATCTGGTGCCAGGCATGTATTGGTAAAAAAGAGTTTCACACGTAAGATGATTCCTGACAACTCAGCCAGCTACGTGGACCAAGGAAAATATGACAGCTGGATATGATTCTATAAAGAGGTACGAAACAGAGAGGTACGTATCAATAAACCTACGGGGTAATCAGCTACGGGAAACCCAACCTGATTGGGACAAGGAAGAGATACGATCAAAATGAATCCGGACAGAGCTACGGGCAGATCCAAAGATCCTCAATTAATGACTCATACGTTACACAACCTTCACACAACAGTTACAGTTATCCTTTGAAACGTCCCATTAATGTAATAATTAGTCATTAATGAGTGATCATTGTAAAAGGCAGACGTCATATTGAGGAACTCCCTATATAAGGGAAGAAGGAATGGCTTGTAAGGGCATCTGAACTACGAATACAATACACTTTACTTTTCTGAAGCATCTTATTATCATTATTTACTTATTCTTCTTTACTTAATATTATTTCCATGATTATCAGTAACCCCTGTTCATCCTAAAAGTAGCTTTGGTCAAAGGATTTAATTCTTTGGTTAAACAAACTGGTTCCGTTACCGGGAATCTGATAATCTTTGTTTGCTTTTCAATCGATATCGTCTAAACTATGTCGAACTCCAATGACAACAACCAACAGAGAGATAGGATTCCATCACCTCTTCCATCCCCAAGAGGTTCAAGGGAACAATCCCAAGAGAGATTCAACAGCAACAACGATAACAACAACAATGATCAAACAGTAGAACAAGATCGTATAAAGCAAATGATAGCAGAGTGTGTGAGTCAAGCTTTGCAAGAATTGGCAAGGGGATTACCAGCGACATCACCTACATCACTGACGCCACCTCCTAATAACACAATTATCGTGAAAATCCTCAGTCTGGGTTGGTAAACTCAGCAAGGGATGACACTCCTAACGAATCTCTCAAAATGAGACCAGGTATGACTAATAACCCTGAATTACAAAATTTAATACTAACCTTGCAAAAACAGGTAAAGGAACAAAACAATCGAATCGAGCAAATTCCTGGAGTACCACCTATTATCAAGGGCATTGATGTTGATAGATATTCTCAACAACCTTGGAAACCAAGCGCAGCACCCTAGCCTATACCCAAGAAATTTAAAATTCCTGACGTTCCTAAGTATGACGGAACAACTGACCCACACGACCATGTGACTGCTTTTACTACCGGAGTAAAGGGCAACGACTTAACAAAACAAGAGATTGAATCAGTCCTTGTCAAAAAGTTCGGAGAAACACTTACCAAAGGAGCCCTAACCTGGTATTCTCTTCTCCCTGAAAATTCTATTGATTCTTTTTCTGAGCTTGCAGATTCTTTCATAAAAGCACACTCTGGTGCACAAAAAGTCGAGAAACGAATGGAGGACATATTGAAAATAAAACAAGGAGACACGGAACTACTCCGTGAATTTGTAGACAGGTTCCAGCGAGAAAGAATGCAGTTACCCAGGGTGCCTGATAATTGGGCAGCCGTGGCATTCGCAAGTAATCTAAATGACAAAAGCTCAGAAGCCACGAGGAGACTCAAAGAAAGTTTGAGAGAATTCCCAGCTACAACGTGGAATGATGTATATAACAGGTACAATACTAAACTTCGAATAGAAGAAGATATCATTGCTCGTTCGAAAGATGAAGATCATTCCATATCCAGGCGATCCGAATTAGACAAGAGATCAGGTAAAACCAGGTACGATCCTTACTTAGGACCATCGGGATGCGAAACTCACCTTAGGTTTGAAAACACTAGGTGAGATTATAGACCACCAAGCAAGGATCTAGGCTCATCCTCATCTAGATCTAGAAAGGATCGGGATGAACGACCTAGAGGTAATGCACGAATTGGGGATCATACCTTTATGTAAGTACTCCTGAACTTGTTTCGATATTAAGAAATATGGGAGATAAGGTTAAGTGGCCCAAAGAAATGCGGTCAAACCCAAATAAGAGGAACCCAAATTTATGGTGTGAATTCCATAATGATCATGGACATAGGACTGTAGATTGCAGATGTTTCCAAGGTGAAATAGAAAATATATTGAAACAGGGCTATTTAACAGAATTGTTTAGTGATAAAGGTAAACATGCATATATGAAGAACATGCAAGAGCCCCCGAAGCCTCCATCTCCAAAAAGAACCGTCAACGTGATACATGGAGGAGAGGAAGTGAACGGAATAGTTTGCAAATTAGCCTCGAAGGTCACAATTACCCACGGAAAGCGGGTTCGAGAACATCCAGATGAAGATAATATAACCTTTGACGATGTAGATTTGGCGGACTAATGCTCCCCCAAAACGATGCTCTGGTAATATCCTTACTCATTCATGACACTAACGTTAAAAGAGTGTTGATTGATCCAGTTAGTTCAGTCAATATAATTCTGCTAAGAGTCGTGGAAGAAATGCTCATGGGAAAACATGTGATCCCAAAGGCACGAGCCATATCAGGGTTTGATAACTCTACAGTGATAACCAAAGGAGAGATCAAACTTAGCACTTACGCCGAGGGTGTAACTAAGAACACCAAATTCCAAGTCATTGATACTGACATGGCTTATAACGTGATTATGGGAAGTCCCAGGATCCACGACATGAAAGCGGTACCATCCACCTTACACCATGTAATTAAATTCCCTTCAGAATGGGGAATCATACAGATTAAAGGTGATCAATAGACCTCCAGAAATATAAATTATGTGGTGTATTATAAAAAAAAGTAGAGACGGAAGAATCAGAAGATAGATAAATCTTCCAGACAGATGTCACCGGCCAAACAGGTACGGAAAAAGTTACTGACCAAATAGGTACGAAAGAAATGAACATTCAAACAGATACGGAAGGAGATACTCACGAGAAGGTAAATTAAGTCACCACGGAAGATGCATTGGACCACACGGATGTAGATTCCAGACCGGACATCATTCATGAATCGGAGGAAGACGAGCACATCAAAACAACCACGGAAGAGCTCGAAGTTATTCCATTGTTCGAACAAAAACCTGAACAAAAGGTGTATATAGGCACGAGGCTGAGCCCCGGTCAAAGAGGTAGGTTAATTCATTATTTAAAGGCTAACATAGATTGCTTTGTGTGGTCCCACTCAGATATGACAGGTATCCCACCAGAAGTGATGACTCATAAACTAAATGAAGATCTATCATTCGTACCTGTTAAGCAGAAGAAAAGAAAGCAAGGACTATTCAAGAACCAAGTGATTGACGAAGAGGTAAAGAAACTCTTAAAAATTGGTTCGATACGAGAGGTAACGTACCCTAACTGGTTAGCTAACACTGTGGTAGTACCTAAAAAGAATGGAAAATGGAGAGTATGCGTAGATTATACTGATTTAAATAAAGCCTGCCCAAAGATTCATTCCCATTACCACACATAGATCAAATGATTGATGCCACCGCAAGTCGTGAATTGTTAAGCTTTCTAGCTGCATATTCTGGTTATAATCAGATTAAAATGGATTCCTCATACGAGGAAAAAACCTCCTTTATTACGAACAGGGGGACTTATTGTTATAAAGTCATGCCTTTTGGCTTAAAAACGTTGGAGCCACGTATCAAAGGCTAGTGACCAAACATCTGGGAAAAATTGTAAAGACCCGTAAAATTTCTTGCTTAAAATAATGCCCGAATAAGTCCCCGAGTGGTTATATCTGTGGAAATTCTTAAAACGGACCTTGATTTTTGTAAAAATACCCCGGGATTTGAAAGAACTTAATTTTTCCAGAAATTGGGTGTTATGCGATCGCATAACGTGTATGCGGACCGCATAGTGGTCACATACACGGGCAGATCACTGCCCAAATGAAGGGGTGTTATGCGATGCATAATGCGATCGCATAACATGTATGCGCACCGCATAGTTGTCGCATACACGGGCAGATCACTGCCCAACTGAAGGGGTGTTATGCGACGCATAATGCGATCGCATAACATGTATGCGGACCGCATAGTGGTCGCATACCCGGGCAGAATGTTTTCAAAATTTGGCCCACCTGGGGGCCATTCTGCGGTCCAATATGCGGACCGCATGTCAGGAATGCGATCGCATTCCTGACCGCATATTCGACACGGTCTTTTACTTTTCTAAATTTTTATACCCGACCCCAGTTTCATTTAACCTCTGCCCCCTTTCACTTTAACAAGTTTTTTGAACAAATAGAGAGAAGGAAAGGAGAGTTCTTGAGAAAGTAAGTGATCCTTCCATCAAAGTGAATTTCAAGGTCTCTCAGGCCTGGCAATTCGAGTAATCCCTTTCTTCCCCATTCTAGCAGGTAAGGGTTCCCAACCCCTTTTCTTTCTTTTCATTAATTTTCTGATTTTAAACAAAGGAAGGGTTGGCCTGGAATGAATCTTAGAAATATTAGCTAAGACATTGCATGCATGTTTAAAAAATGGTGCTAATCTAGTAAGAGGGAGTGGGTTTGGGAAAACTTCACAAAGATAGGGTTGGAAATCTAATGGGTTCACATAGTGCTTGAGAGAGTCCAAATTGCATGCATGACTTCAAATTCTGAGTTGAATATGTCTAATTGTGAACTAGATTGACGGTACTAGTCGGTTCGGTGGTTGTGAGTTAAAGTTGAAAAGGGAAACTCGACTCCAGGTATGTATGGCTAACTTTAATCTTTGTAAAATCACTTGTGGTGTTCGAGCATACGGTACGTGTATTGTTATAAATATGTGCAACTGGTTGTCCGAATTATGTTGATGTGTGAAGTGTAATACTTGTCTGTCTTTAGTTGACCACCACACTACCACGTTATGAAAAACGGTGCTAAAAGGATAATGAATCCAAGAGTATGAATGTATATGCTAAAGGCTGTGTAAAGAAGTTGTATTCTTATTGCTGAAATTTTCTGTGATTGAACTGTGATTTGTCATCGTTGGTGTGATTGTAATTGTCAGGTGGGATCAGGTTGCGCACCGCAACAGGGGAGATAAGGGTGATATGTGAGAAGTGATAAGGGTGTGATTGAAATTGTCAGGTGGAATCGGGTGCGCGCCGCAACAATCGTCAGGTAGGATCGGGTTGCACACCGCAACAGGAGAAATAAGGGTGAGATGTGAGGAGGGACAAGGATGGA
>ML269955.1:23032-43893 GCA_005239495.1 Nicotiana undulata | reverse complement strand
AGGTAATTTATACTTTGCTTAAGTTATTAGAATATTGTTACTTCATATAGGAATTTTTCTGAGTTCGCATCATAGCTTATACCTGAAGCATATGTCATTACTTTGTTTCTTTCCTTATTTTTTGCTAGCTAGATCCAAAAGCAAAAAGCATGAAAACTAAGACATGGCCAATGTTTGAGGATTGGGAGGAAATTTTTGGCAAGGATAGAGCGACGGGAGAGTTCGTAGAAGGGCCGTTAGATGCTGCTGAGGATATTCTAAGGAGTCAAGCTTCAGGACTTTCTAATGACATGAGATTAGGATGGCCAATTGATGTTGATGATGAAGAAGAAGATGATGCTGGTGATGGACCTAATATAGCTGATGGAGAAGCTGAAAATGCTTATGCTGGACCTAGTTTTACTGGAGCATCTGAAAAGGAAGATGCTAGAGCATCCGAACATGAATGTGCTGGAGTATCTGAAAATGAACATACACGATTCCAACAAAATAATAAACAAGGTGAGCATGATAATAGGTCCTCTTCTAATTTCAATGAAAAAGAGAAAAGCAAGAAAAGAAAAAGGGTTGTGGAGGATTCTAGCGAGACATTTCTTAAGGGTATGACAGAAGTTATGAAAAACTTTATTGAAAGTCAAGATAAACGAATGGGTGGCTTGATTGATAAGATTGGGGATCGTGACCGATCCGATATTCGTGGTGAAATTTATTCCATCCTTGAATCTCCCGCATTTGAGTTATACTCTGTACAAGAACGTATCAAAGCTACAATGATTCTCTGTGAAGATGTCAAAAAGATAGAATTGTTTTTACGTATGGGTGAACTTGAACGCCAAACAATGATGTTCATGATTGTCAATGGTAAACTTTGAAGTAAAAGTTGTGTATATATGATGGCACCAGTTTGATAGTTTTTGCTCGACTAACTTTAAGATAAACTGTAGTGCTATTTTTGATACCTCGGGTTATGTCCATACTATTTTGTTTATGACTGATGGACACGAGGATGCTATATTTTTTGTGTAACTAATGTCTATTAAATAGCTTAACTCTAATGTAAATGTTAAGTGCATATGTAATTATATTACTACTATGACACTTCTTCAATTTCTCTTTTTAGCTTAATTATGTTTTTGAAGGCCTCTAAATTTTATAGTTTTGGTTATGTCATTCTGGCCAACTTGTGGATCTCGGTTTGAACGATGTGGAGTTTTTAAAAAAAAAAAAGATCACAACACATTCCATGAAAATTGAGAAGACCAAGAAATCAGTAGTATTATACATGGCAATTAGCTATCGTACATCTGAAGGAAACATGGATTAAAATTAGGAAGAAGATTTAGAAGAAGAATCAGCATTTCAAACAATTATTTAATACTTGTTGATGTAAGAATTGGAAATTGTGACTATGTCAAATGGATAAAGGAGCAAGAAGATGGAAGGTATTTTAGTAAACAAACAACTTCTTCTTAGAAATAATGCAATGCATATCATTTTTAATACCACATACCAAACAGTGGATAAAAAATAATACCAGGATAACTAACCTCAGCATAACTAATCCCAGCATAACTTATCCCAGCCTAACTTATCCCAGCATAAAAGATATGGCAACCAAACGACCCCTTATAGTATTATGGACAAGCATGGAAAATTGTGCTTCATATTCAATTCTAACTTCTAAGGGCGTGAACTCCTTAAAATTACGATTTTACCTAAATATTTAGTCTTCATCGCCAAATTTACCTGACATAAATATCGCAACAGTAGCTTCTCCGCCTTCTGCCATTAATCCACCCCCTCTTCTTCAATTTTGAAATAGTAATAATCAACAACAGCCATTATACCGTAACAATTTCACTCACCACCTACAAAAACTCAATCCCATTTCGGCAATTTTCACTCATGGTTAGAGGTGTTGGGTCTTTGAATGTTTTGTTCATCGGAGAAAAATGGATGACAACTTTTAGTGGTCTCTTTCGTAGTATTAAGCTGGAGTTTCAGTTAGTTAAAAATGAAAGAAAAAAAGAGAAAAAGAAATGGAGAGATTGGTGCTCTAAAAGCTATGGCTTTTTTCGGTAAGGCAGAGATGGTATTTTGCAGTGTTACTTTTTTTTTTTGGTCTTACTCCATTTTCTCATAGAAGAAGACCTCCAAGGTTTCTTTAAATGGCAATGATGTTCAAATCGAGTTACCCTATAAATCGCCTGAATGAGCAAAAAACTCATACTGCTGTTCAGAATCCCATCCTTTTTGGTGATATAATGTGTATCTCATCCTTCAAATAAAGTTTTGATACACCTCTCACCTCGTCGACTGTTTTTCTTTTCGCACTTTGCCTTCCATTGGTTCAATTTTGAAAAAAAAAAAGGAAGATACAAAATAAATGTTTTAGATTCACTCGAAATTAAATAATTGTATTGCTATTATTCTTTCTTTTTTCCTAAATTAATATTTTACAGTTAATTTTTATCATAATTACAAAGATTAAAACTATAAATATAACATTAGATTCCATATTGGACAAATATATAGTTTAATTAGTTTTTAAATTTAGGATTTTAAAATTAATTAATATTTAATTATTTCTAATATTTAGGACTTTAATAACCCCTAAGTTTTCCTTATTAAATCATTTCTTATTGGATTAGATATGAATCCCTACTATTTAGAGCATTAAAATTAATTTAAGAATTCTTATATAAATTATTGGAAAGAAAGAAAAAACCATCAACAACTAAACTTCATTTTTACCACGTTTGTCCTATTCTTTTATTGTCACGTTATCAATTCTAACGCTATACACAAGATACTGTGAATGAGTTAATGTTGACCTAGAACAAGAGACTTTCATTTCAAAATTGATAACAACAACAATAACTATCCAGTAAAATCCTATAAGGTGGGGTCTGGGGAGGGTAAAGCGTACGCAGACCTTATCCCTATCCGGATCGGGCAGAGAGGCTGTTTTCAATAGACCCTCGGCTCAGGAACATGGAAATAACAACAAGAAAAGACAAGTCATTAGTATTTTCAGCATAAAACAGGAAAAGACAGTTCATTAGTAACTACAACAAAAATCATAGGAATAGTAACAGAAGCATAAAAACTAAAAGATAAATGACTTGTAATAACAATAATCAGTATCTAAGGCCCGGGGCTAAGATAAACATCGAGGCTAGTGTGGACTCAACATAAACCGCAAGCCCTCTAAGATCAACCCTATCCAACCTCGCCTCACCCCGGGAATGAAGTAGGAAAAGCTCAACTACCCCTAGCCTATAACCCTGATGCTTGACCTCCAGACCTTCCTATCAAGGGCCATATCCTCGGAAATCCGCAGTCGAGCCATGTCCTGCCTGATCACTTCTCCCCAATACTTCTTAGGCCGCCTTCTACCTCTACTCATCCACACCATAGTCAGCCGCTCGACCTCCTCACCGGGGCATCAAGGTTTCTCCTCCACATGTTCCCGAACAATCTGAGCCTCGCTTCCCGCATCTTATCATCCAAAGGGGCCACACCCACCTTCTCCCCGATATCCTCATTTCTAATCTTGTCTATCCTAGAGTGCCCGCACAACCACCTCATCTCTGCTACCTTCATCCTCTGAATATGGGAGTTCTTGACCGGCCAACATTCTGCCCCATACAACATGGCCGGTCTAACCACGGCTCTATAAAACTTACCTTTGAGTAGCGGTGTCACTTTCTTGTCACACAAGACCCCAGATGAAAGCCTCCATTTCGTCCAGCCCGCCCCTATATGGTGAGTGACGTCCTCGTCGATCTCTCCGTCCCCCTGGATCACCGACCCAAGGTACTTGAAGCTATCCCTCTTGGGGATGACCTGTGATCCAAGCCTCACGTCCCCGCCTACTTCCCCCGACTCAACGCTAAACTTGCACTCCAGGTACTCTATTCTTAGACCTGCTCAATTTGAAACCCTTAGACTCGAGGGTCTGTCTCCAAACTTCCAGCCTCTCATTAACACCGACCCTCGTCTCATCAATTAGAACTATATCATCAGCAAATAACATACACCATGGCACATCCCCTTGAATATGATGTGTCAGTGCATCCATCACTAAGGCAAATAAGAAAGGGCTAAGCGTAGAGCTTTGATGCAACCCCATAACAACTGGGAAATGCTCCGAGTCGCCTCCAACAGTCCTAACCTTAGTCTTAGCTCCATCATACATGTTCTTGATCACTCTTATGTAGGCTACCGGCACTCCCTTTAGGGACCTTGTCATACGCTTTCTCCAAGTCAATAAACACCATGTGTAGGTCCTTCTTCTTATCCCTGTAGTGCTCCATCAACCTCCTAATAAGATGGATAGCATCCGTAGTGGAGCGACCCGGCATGAATCCGAAATGATTGTCGGATATAGACGCCGTCCTCCTCACCCTCACCTCAACCACCCTCTCCCAGAGTTTCATGGTGTGGCTTAGTAACTTAATACCCCTATAGTTGTTACATCACTGGATATCACCTTTGTTCTTGTAAAATGGTACCACTATACTCCACCTCCACTCATCCGGCATCCTCTTAGTCCTAAAAATTACATTGAACAACCCAGTCAGCCACTCCAATCCTGCTCTACCCACACACTTCCAAAAGTCAATCGGAATTTCGTCTGGCCCGGTCGCTCTACCCCTACTCATCTTACGCAAAGCCCCCACGACCTCTTCCACCTTAATGCGCCTGCAATACCCAAAATCTTGGAGACTCTCCGAATGCCCCAAATCCCCTAGCACTATATCTCGGTCCCCCTCCTCATTTAGAAGACCATAGAATTACGACAACCATCTCTGCTTAATCTGAGACTCTCCTGTCAATACTCTACCATCCTCGTCTTTGATGCACCTTATTTGGTCCAGATCCCGTGCCTTCCTCTCCCTCACTTTAGCCAGTCGAAATAGCTTCCTGTCCCCGCCTTTTCTCCCCAGCTCCTCGAACAGACGATCAAACGTTGCATTCTTAGCCTCCGTGACCGCCAGCTTTGCCTCCTTCCTCGCCACCTTGTACCTCTCTCTATTTTCTCTCCTCTCCTCCTCGCTCGAGCTCCCTTCCAGCTTCGCATACGCTACCTTCTTCGCCTCCACTTTACCTTGGACTACTTCATTCCACCACCAGTCGCCTTGTTGCCTTCCAGAGTAACCCTTCGATGTCCCTAGCACCTTTCTCGCCGCCTCTCTCATTTCAAAATTAATATTTACAAAAATTATTTTTCTTAAGTCCTTAAATATGTGTTAATTACACGTAGTATAATAACAGTTATTACGCCTCAATCTCAAATAAAATAGGTCCGCAAAATTAATAAAAACATAGCAGTTGGAT
Organism: Nicotiana undulata; assembly: GCA_005239495.1. NCBI lineage: Eukaryota > Viridiplantae > Streptophyta > Magnoliopsida > Solanales > Solanaceae > Nicotiana > Nicotiana undulata. The sequence goes on along the minus strand of ML269955.1, from coordinate 38,550 downwards.
TTTAGTTTTGCAAAAGTGATCATTTATTTTTTGTGATATGTTGAAAGCAATTCCTGCATACAATTTACATTTTTGCTCGTGAGAAGAAAAAAAGACGTCTTATGTCAGTTAGCTGAGCCTATTTAATTTATGTCATCTAAAATATATTTTTTTGGTTCTAAAAGGAACTTAAGAATATATAGCTTTGCAAAAGAATTTGCAGGAAAACCTAATTCTGCGGAATTATATGTTCCTGCTGAAATTAGAGATAAAGCGCAACAATTTATGAAATTAAAATAATAATTATAAAACTGAGATAATATCTTAAGTTTAATATATTAATTGAGATTTGAGTGTGTAGATTCAACTTACTCTCGTGTTCTTGTTGTGAGGGCACATGGTCTCACGAGGGATAGCTAACGTTATTAGATTTCTCTCTATGATGTTGGGTGTTCAAGCCATGAGAGCATTGTGACATTAAGTCGGCTTTTGAGACTAGGAGTGTTACGTGCATGTTGTCTTTGTTGAAAATTTGTGAAGTATGGCATAAGAAAATGGAAGTGTATGTGATTGCATATGCTAAAGTTGAATTGTTGCAATTAACCATGGTCATTGGTGTAGTGTGCCTCAATTGTGTAAAAACAAAATGCTCAAGGATAGTGTGAATTGTTGGTTGACTCGATGACGAGCAACGTTTAAGTATGGGGTAGTGTATGTTTGGCTATAATTATATATTTTTAGTGCATTACTCACCTTACATTTAAGTGCTTTAATGCTAAATTATACTATATTTGTGATTAATTGAGTTTATTTTATGTGTAGGTACGTTGAAGATTAAAATTGGGAGCAAAATAGAGATTTTATGTGTATTTTATGCATTACAGGAATGACTCATGATGATTTGACGATGGAAAATATTTTGACGTCATGATTTGTGATTGAAGACATAATGATTGAGGGATAATTAAGAGTTAAAATGCAAAGAAAAGAAGAGAAAACGTTAGGAAAAAGTTGGCATCAACTCAAACAAAGTTCCAGGCGAGGCGAGCAATTCTTCTCGCGTTTTGCCTCACGACGCGAGGTCCAGTGCGAGGTTCATCGTGCTTTCCACGTGGCAATGTGCGGGTCCGAGTGTCAATCTTATTTTGTCTCCTTGTTGATTTAGGACATGATTATTTCGTCTAGGGCCTTTTCTCTACAAATGTAAATAGTCATTAAACACCATTTTTAGGAGATTTTGGACGAAGGGAGAGCACGAAGCCTCCGTGGAAGCCGAAATTCATCAGATTCCATCTTTCTTCCATCAAACTTTGTAATCTTTACTTTTTCTTGATGATTTGTTATTTTTCTACCATGTCTATGTGGAGCTAAACTTCGCGCTCTAGGGTTGTGGTTGTCATGAATATTGAAGTTTATTAATTATAATACCGTTAATTCAAGTTATCATCTTTTGTTGTTTCTCTAATTCTATGCATAATTGCATGGGTTCGACATCCGAGTTTCAAGTCACTTTTTTATTTGACGACCACGTATACTAGTTTGTACTTGGGGACCAACAAGTTTTCGACGCCGTTGCCGGGGACTTAGTTATTGATTGTTTATCTAAGTTAAGTTTTTAACTGATTTTTGTTCAAGTTTTTTAATTTTCTTATTTAGTTAGTATTCTTCTTTTTCTTTTACTTACGTTCACATGGCATCTTGGAATGTAAATTATTCGAATGATGGTTATTCTTATTTTGATGATCATAGTCCAAATTGTGGAGGACTCCACCAGTGAAAAAATTGTCAGAATATTTCCGGGAGCGAGTTGTGCGCGCAATCTCAATCCTTTGAGTGGAATATTTGTAATATGTGTGGTGGTCAAGATGGTTATTGGGATGGTTGTCCTAATTCTTTTTATCCTTCTCTAAGCCCTTAGTATGATCTTGTTAACAGTGATTGTGAGTTTTATAGGGACAATGAAGTGCAGGATATGAAACGTGATGCAAATATTCGGAATATTCTAAGGGAAGTAGCAGAGAAATAGGTGAACTAAAAAAAATGATATGAAAAGAATGAGGAAAACAATCACAAGAATGAAGGCCAATATGGAAGAATTGAGTGAAGAGAGCGAGTACCAGCAAGAGGAAAATTTTGAAAAAAGGAGATTATGAGTCAAACCTGACTGGAAGAACAAGCTGAAAAATTGGAAATATATTACGCTTAACGTGAGAAAATTACAAATGGGATAAAAGACTTAATAGAAGGAAGATCTGAACTGGGACAAGAGATCGAAAAATTTGGTAATGTTATTCACGACTTGGGAACTCAATTGATTGCAAAGATAGATGCGTCTAACACCCAACAAAATAGTTTTGAGTTGTGTGAAACTGAAATGAGCTTATACGCCAAATTGAGGAGCTAAAAGTGGAGCGTCAGTCATTCGACCATACCTTTATTAATGATGTCCATGTTGAGGAAAGCACTATAGAGTCATGTGAGGAAGTGGATAATATTACATGTGAAGACTCTAGTGTGTGTACATATGAGGATGTAAATAGTGATGCAATTCTAGATTTGGGGCATACTGATCCTCATTCCATATATGTTTCAACATTTTGTTTGGATGATGACATGAAAATCGAGTCATCTGAGCCTTTGGAGGAGCCAATGGACGAGGTACGGGGTGCCTATATTCTTAAATTTATTGTTCCCAAAAGAAAAAATTATTCCTCATCTAAAGGCCAAGAAGTGTAAAGTGGAAAATTTATTACTTGGTCTGGTTATACTTATAGCCCCACCACTGCAGCATAGCCGCAGACTGGATGTCATGTTAGGGGTAAAATGCATAAGTTCGAGGTGGGGGAAAAATGGTTCAAGTCGTGCCGCGACGTTAAATTAGGCGCTTGTTGGGAGGCAACCCAGCTTTACTGTTTTTTTTAATCTTATTATTGTTGTTGTGTCTGTTTTTATTTTGTAGGATTATAAGCATAGGAAACAAATACATTGGAAGAGTGCAAAAGAGAGCTAGATGGTGAGAACTAAGTGTGGGGTGCCCATACAAATGACAACATCTGGGGAAATCTGAGTAACCCGTGAGCTGCTATTGCTTCGGCCTTTGACCTTTCATGGAGTTTCTTTTCCACCCTCTTTATTGTTTTGCTTTATTTGTGCATTGGGGACACTGCACTCCTTTAAGTGTGAGGTGGGAGAATTCCTCTAGATAATTAGTAGTAGTATGTTAAAAAGTGTTAACTTCTTATATTTTATTCTAGCTTCTTATTTTTGTTTTTGTAGTTGTGTAGTATTTTAGTAGCTTGATTTATTTATTTTTAAATATGGAAAAAGTAGAAAATAAGACTTTTCCGACGATGGATCTCCTATACAATTTTCTTGAGGGATTAAAGTCTAAACAAAAATCCAAAAATATGTCTTTTCATTATTTAATTTTTTAGGCAGCAATAATCCCCCGTGGTTTCTCTTTGTGCCTCGATTCTTTTCCATGGGATGTTTTGAACTGGGTAGTAGATTTTCCTTTTATTGTTTTATATTTTTAGAGTAGATTAGAATTTAGGGAACAAATAGAGGAAGAAAGATGATATTCCTAGGCGCCCTTGACTTGTTCGATAGTAGCATATTTAGGCTTTGGCATGCATAGTATCTTCCTATGTGCTAAAATTCTTATGATTCCTTGGTTATTTGGATAACATGTTTTGTGATGCCTATGTCTCATTTTTTTGATTTATGTTCACTCTGTGCTTAATGCGTAATATCTTGTGACTTTGTGAATTCTTGCATTTGTTGAGACTGGGGATGAAACTGTCCTTAGTGAGTCATGTGCCATGTGTGGTGAGGTTTTTGTATAGTCTATGTATTGTACTTGTGTCTAGAACTTGCCCGGTATGTGCGTTGAAGCAAAATTTTAGGTGAGACTCGGTTTGAAAAAATAATTTTAGGCTTTCTTTGATCTTTTTGAGCGTTATCGCTATCACAAATAAAATTTGTCTCTAGTTAAACCTTTTGAGCCTACAAACTTTTATTTGGAACCCACATTACAAGCCTATACCCTTTTTATTCTTGATTGACGTTATTTTGATCCTTTTACATCTTAAAATACTTTAATTGTGAGATGGGCGCTAAAAGAAGTAAGAAGGGAGTAAGTGTGGGGTGACTTTTGAGTGGAACTAATAAAATAAAGAATGGTGCACTTATTTTGTCAAAATAATACACCACTAGCGGAAATTGAAAAAGAAAAAAAGAAGAAAAAAATATAGGTGAATAAATTGATATCTTATTCTTGCTAGTGGGTATGTATTAAAGTAGTGCTTAAAGAAATGGGAAACATTGTAGGAATGATTTTAGTTTTTAAATTAAAATTGCGATTGAAGAATTTGCGCTTACAGTTGATTATGTGATGTGTTAAAGTTCGTAGGAGAGTTAGCCACTATTCCTATATATATCCTTCTCGTCCTTTAGCCCACATTATAACCATAAAAAAGTCCTAATTGGTTTTAGACTGAGCGAGCCTACATTAGTATAGATTTACATTAAGGGCAAGCCTATGGTACCAATTGCATGCATGACTTCTTTGCGAAAGTGAGCGATTTTCTTTGATATATGTGAGGTCCATAAATTATATTTGATCATGAGATTCGACCGTGTGGATTCACTCCCGTGTTCTTGTTATGGGGATAGATGGTCTCACAAGGGATAGGTAACGTTATTATATTTCTCTCTATGATGTTGGGTGTTCAAGCCATGAGTGCATTGTGACATTGAGTCGGTTTTTGAGGCTATGAGTGTTACGAGCATGTTGTCTTTGTTGAAAATTTGTAAAGTATGACATAATAAAAGGGAAGTGTATGTGATTTCACATGCTAAAGTTGAATTGTTGCAATTAACCATGGTCATTGGTGTAGTGTGCCCTAATTGTGTAAAAACAAAGTGCTCAAGGATAGTGTGAAGTGTTGGTCGACTAGAGGACGGGCAACATTTAAGTGTGGGGTAGTGATGTTTGGCTATAATTATATATTTTGTTGTGCATTACTCACCTTACATTTAGGTTCTTTAATGTTAAATTATACTATATTTGTGCTTAATTGAGTTTATTTTATGTGTAGGTACGTTGAAGATGAAATTGGGAGCAAAGTAGAGATTTTATGTGTATTTAATGAACTACAAGAATGGCTCGTGATTATTTGATGATGCAAAATATTTTGATGTCATGATTTGATGATTGAAGACATAATGATGGAGTTATAATTAAGAGTTTAAAAGCAAAGAAAAGAAAAGAGAACGTTAGGCAAAAGTTGGCATCAATTGAAACAAAGTTCCAGGCGAGGCGAGCAATTCTTCTCGCGTTTTGCCTCGCGACGCGAGGTCCAATGCGAGGTTCATCACGCTTTCCATGTGGGCGACGTGCGAATCTGAGAGTCGAGCTTATTTTGTCTCCTTATTGGTCTTGAACGTGGTTATTTCGTCTAGGCCTTTTCCCTACACATATAAATAGTCATTAAATACCATTTTTAGGAGATTTTGGACGAAGGGAGAGCACAGAGCTGCTGTGGAGGCCGGAATTCATCAAATTCCATCTTTCCTCCATCTAACTTAGTAATATTTACTTTTTCTTGATGATTTGTTATTTTGCTACCATGTCTATGTGAAGCTTAACTTCACGCTCTAGGGTTGTGGTTGTCATGAATATTGAAGTTTATTAATTATATTACCGTTAGTTCGAGTTATCATCTTTGGTTGTTTCTCTAATTATGTGCATAATTGCTTAACTGTTTGGTCATCTGTTGAGTTTTATTTATTATATATGCTATGCTTGGGAAAGACGTGTTTAGATTAGAGTAGAATTAGAGAGAGCTTATTTCTGAACTCGTGGCTCGGGGAAAGATTTCGCGGTTAGGATAAGAATATACCTAGCAATCTTGCTTAGTTGAATACCGTATTATATTCGTTCATGATAGATTCAAGACCATAGGAATATATGGTTGACATATTATGGATAGACGTATAGTATTGTGGAAACATGCTATTTATAGAAACCATCCAGTAAACTAGCAATCACAGATAGTTTGGATTAACATGTGTAATAACGAACTCAATAGGATTGATAAACCGACCACAATCCTGGAATATATATCTCCCTTGGTTACGTGTTTAAATTTCGCAATAGTAGTTGTAATAGAAGAGTTAAGCTTTTGATCATCTTGGACAGTAAATTGATTTTAGTTGGCTTAGCTAACGATTAATCTAAGTCTCTGTGGATTCGACATCCGACTTTCGAGTCACTTTATTACTTGACAGCCACGTATATTAGCGTGTAGTTGGGGAACCAACAAGTTTTTGGCGCCGTTTCCAGGGACCTAGTTATTGATTGTTTATCTAAGTTAAGCTTTTAATTGATTCAAGTTTTTTAATTTTCTTATTTAGTTAGTATTCGTTTTCCTTAGACTTACATTCACATGGCATCTTGGAACGCAAATTGTTCGAACGATGGTTATTCTTATTTTGAGGATCCTTGTCCAAATTGTGGAGGACTCCACTGGTGAAAGAATTGTCAGAATATTACCAGGAGCGAGTTGTGCGCACAATCTCAATCCTTTGAGTGGAATATTTCTAATATGCGTGGTGGTCAAGATGGACATTGAGATAGTTGTCCTAATTCTTTTCATTCTTCTCTGAGCCCTTATTATGATCTTGCTAATATTGTTTGTGAGTTTGATAGGGGTAATGAAGTGCAGGTTACGAAACGTGATGCATATATTAGGGATATTCAGAGGCAAGTAGCAGAGCAACATGATGAACTCAAAAAGATATGAAAATAATGAGGGCAGTAATCACAAGAATGAAGGCCAATATTGAAAAATTGAGTGGAGAGCGAGCAAGAGAAATTTTTTGAAAAAGAGGAGATTATGAGTTAAACCTGGCTGGTGGAACAAGCTGAAAGATTGGAAATATATGTGGCTTAACGTGAGAAAATAACAGATGAGATAAAAAACTTAATAGAAGGAAGAGCTGAACTGGGACAAGAGATCGAAAAATTTAGCACTGCTATTCACGACTTAGGAGCTCAAGTGATTGCAAAGGTAGATGCGTCTACCGCCCAACAAAATAGTTCTGAGTTGTGTGAAACTAAAAGGGAGATTATACGCTAAATTGAGGAGCCAAAAGTGGAGAGTCAATCATTCTATCATACTTTTATTAATGATGTCCATGTTGAGGAAAGCACTCTAGAGTCATGTGAGGCAGATAATACTATATGTGAAGACTCTAGTTTGTGTACATATGAGGATTTAAATAGTGATGCAATTCTATATTTGGGGCGTACGGGTACTCATTCCATTTATTTTTCAACATTGTGTTTGGATGATGACATGAAAATCGAGTCATTAGAGCCTTTGGAGGATCAATGGACGAGGAACGGGGTGCCTATGTTCTTGAATTTATTGTTCCAAAAAGTAAAACTTACATTCCTCATCTAAAGGTTAATAAATGTAGAGGGAAAAATTTATTACTTGGCCTGGTTATACTTATAGACCCACCACTGGAGCATAGCCACAGACTGGATGCCATGTTAGGGGTACAATTCATAAGTTCGAGGTGGAGGAAAAAGTGGTTCAAGTGGTGCCGAGGCGTTAAATTAGGCGCTTGTTGGGAGGCAACTCAGCCTTACTGCTTTCTTTTATTTTTATTTTTATCTTATTATTGTTGTAGTGTCTGTTTTTATTTTATAGGATTATAAGCATGGGAAACAAAGCCAAATAGTGCAAAAGCGAGCTAGATGATGAAAACGAAGTGTAAGGTGCCCACACAAAGGTCAACATATGGGGGAAGTATGAGTACCCGTGAGCCGCTATTACTTCGGCCTTTGGCCTTTCAGGGAGTTTCTTTTCCACCCTCGTTATTGTTTTGCTTTATTTTTGCATTGAGGATACTGCACTCTTTTAAGTGTTGGGTGAGAGAATTCCTCTAGATAATTAGTAGTAGTATGTTAGAGAATGTTAACTTCTTATTTTTGATTTTAGCTTCTTATTTTTGTTTTCGTAATTGTGTAGTATTTTAGTAGCTTGATTTATTTTTTTATAATATGGAAAAAATTAGAAAATTAGACTTTTCCGAAGATGGATCTCCTAGATAGTTTTCTTTAGGGATTAAAGTCTAATAAAAATCCAAAAATATGTCTTTTTATTATTTAATTTTTTTGTGCCTTGGTTCTTTTCAATGGGCTATTTTTGAACCGGGTAGTAATTTTTCCTTCTATTTTTTTAAATTTAGAGTAGATTAGAATTTATGTATTAAATAGAGGAAGAAAGATGAGATTCCTAGGCGCCCTTGACTTGTTCGATAGTAGCATATTTAGGCTTTGGCATACATAGTATCTTTCCTATGTGCTAAAAGTTCTTATGATGCCTTAGTTATTTGGATATCATATTTTGTGAAACCTATGTCTCATTTTCTTGACTTATGTTCACTCTGTGCTTAATGCGTAATATCTTGTGGATCTGTGAATACTTGCATTTGTTGAGAGTCGGAATGAGACTATCCTTAGTGAGTCCTGTGCCAGGTGTGGTGAGGTTTGTGAGTAGTCTATGTATTGTACTTGTGTCTAGAACTTGTCCGGTACGTGAGTTGAAGCGATATTTTAGGTAAGACTCGGTTTGAAAAATGATTTTAGGCTTTATTTAATCTTATTGAGAGGTATCGCTATCACAAATAAAATTTTACCCTGGACCCTTTTGAGCCTATAAACTTTTATTTGGCACCCACATTACAAGCCTATACCCTTTTTATTCTTGGTAGACGTTGTATTGATCCTTTAACGTCTTAAAGCACTTTAATTGTGAGATGAGCGCTAAAAGAAGTAAGAATGGACTAAGTGTGGGGTGACTTTTGAGTGGAACTAATGAAAGAAAGAATGGTGCACTTATTTTGTAAAATAATACACCACTAGCGAAAATTGAAAAAGAGAAAAAAAAGAAGAAAAATCATGAAAACAAATATGAAAAAAATATAGGTGAATAAATTAATATCTTGTTCTTGGTAGTGGTTAAGGATTAAATTACTGCTTAAAGAAAGAGGGAACATTGTGGGAATGATTTTAGTTGTTAAATTAAAATTGCGATTGTAGAATTTGCGCTTACAGTTGATTATGTGATGTAACGACCCGACCGGTCGTTTTGAGCTCTAGCGTGTCGTTTGGAAGTTTGAGGCCATGAGCAACTTCATTTTGGGTATTATGACTTGTAGGCGTGGTTGGAACTGTATTTCGGGAAGTTCGGAGTTAATTTGGAAAGAAAATTCTCATTCCGGAAGACTTAAGTTGGAAGAATTGACTAATATTAGAATTTTGAGTAAAAGACCTCCGAATTAGGATTTGAAGGTTCCAGCAGGTTCGTATGATGATTTCAGACTTGAGCGTATGTTCGGATCGGGAGTCGGATAACCCGGGAGAGTTTCGGCGCATATTATGGACGATAACATTTTAGAAGAATTTCATAAATTTGGGTTGGAAGGTATTTCAGTGTTATAGATGTCCGTTTGTGATTCCGAGCCTGAGAATAGCTCCGAATGGTGATTCCAGAGTTGGGAGCGCAATCAGAAGTGAATTCGGATGTCCGTAGGTCATTTTAAATCCATTGGCTAAAGATAGGAATTTGAAGGTTTTTGAGAAATCCGACCAGAAGTGGAAATTTTGATATCGGGGCCGGAATGCGATTCCGAAAGCTGGAGCAGGTCCGTAATGGCGAATATGATTTGTGTGCAAAATTTTGGGTCAATCAGACGTGATTTGATAGGTTTCGGCATCGAATGTAGAAGTTTGAAATTTCAAAGTTCATAAAGGTTGGATTTGAGTGTGATTCGTAGTTTCGGCGTTGTTTGATGTGATTTGAGTCCTCGAGCAAGTGAGGGGGATGTTATGCGACTGAGTCATGTAATTAAATGGGGTCACGGGGGCCTCGGGTATGTTTCAGGATGGTTTCGGGTAAATTCCGGGTGATTTGCTACTGCTGTTTTCTGGTGTTTCTGAGGTGCATCGCGATCGCTGCCTTGTCATGCGATCGTGAAGAGGAAAATCTGGGGGCTGCAGGTTTGGCTTTCGCGAACGCAGGAAAGGGGGTGCGAACTTGGAGGCTTGGTGTGAGACAACTACGCGAACGCGGGGCTAGGTACGCGAACGCATAGAAGGAGTTTGGGAGCTGGGCCAAGGGCCATTTGGCCTATGCGAACGCGAAGGGTCCTGGTAGTTGACCTTCGCGAACGCGTTCTTGGTGCCGCGAACACAGAGAAGAAAATGGGGCTGGAGCAGATTTGTGCATCGGGACCGCAATGGTCTTGCTGCGTTCGCGAAGGAGGGCAGTGCTAGGCAGTGAAGTATTTTTAAAACGAGATTTTTGGCCATTTCTTCATTTCCTTCATTTGGTGTGGCGATTTTAGAGAGCTTCAAGGGGGATTTTCATCAAGCCACACTAGGTAAGTAATTTCTTCCCATCTTTGAGTTAAATACAAGATTTATACATGGGTTTGAACATGAAAAATTATTGAAAAGTTGGGAATTTTGAAGAAAATCTAGAAGTGGTAGTTTTGAATTTTGACCACGAATTTGAGCATGAAAATTATAGTAAATTATATATTTGAGTTAGTAAAGCCATGGGTAGAGTTTATCTTCGAGAAATTTCGGAACGCGGGCACGTGGGCCCGAGGGCATTTTGGTCAACTTTTCGAATGGAGTTGGGAACTTATATAATTTGAATTGTTACAAGTATTAGAGTGAATTTTTATTGGTTTGCCCGTTATTTGAATAGTTTTGGGGAGTTTCGCATCAATTGGAGTCGTCGGAAGAGCTTGGAGGCCGGTTATGAACCTTCAGAGCGAGGTAAGTCTCCTTTCTAACTTTGTGAGGAGGAAATTGTCTCCATAGGTGAACTAATTAATTATGTGCTACTATTTGCGGGGTCTACGTACGCGCGAGGTGACGGGAGTCCGTGCGTAGCTACTAATATGCTTTACTTGTTGTACTTGTGACCTTATCAATAAAAATATCATGTGACGGTGTCAATTAGTAATTAAATCTCTAATAAGGATAGAGTCTACTTTTCTTGATCATCTAGAAGGAGAATTGATTCTTCCTTGGATAATTGTGTTTCAAGTAAATCTATAACGTTCGAAACCCTGTCGAAATTGGCAAGTAAATCACCAGAAAGGCTTTAGATACTATTTCCATGTTAATTAAAAGGAGATTTCTATCACTTCATTGAATATCTAATTTTCCTGATAAAAAAGTGGTTTATTTGTGTGTATATGGGTAACTATGGGTGCCTGAGTCGCATGTATGATTCACGAGCAGGATGAGATTGTTATTTATGTATGACCGCGTTGCATGATCGATTTGCGAGAGGGGAAGATAGATGCATCTATGGTTCGAGCCGTTCGACCCTCGGCAGTTCACATTTCATTATTGTTGGTTCGGGCCGTTCGAACCTCGTCATTTCTTGCGCATGATAATTGTTGCGTACTTTCCTGTGATTTATACATGTTTATTGGCCTGGAAATTATAAATTGTCAGCTGAAATGACGAGGTGTTAATGTTAAATGTAAGAAGAATTGATATTCCTTATCCCAGATTTTTATTAAATTGCCTATGATATTCATGCTTGGTGTCTCACTTGACTATACTAAATTGACTTCTAGCAAGTTTCTAATTCGACCTTTCGTCACTACCTCTCTGAGGTTATGCGGGATACTTACTGAGTACACATTATTTTCGTACTCATGCTACACTTGCTGTGCATTTTTATTGCACAGGTACTTTCACATCGATGTGGCCGACTTGGAGACTTAGGCGAGCTGCATCATCCTGAGGCGATCCGCAGCTGACAGAGTCTCCCTCAGATGTACTTATTTTTATTTTAAATTCCTTGTCCAGTTGTATTTCGGACAAGCATTGTAGTACCTATTTAATTCTTAGAAATTTGCTCATGCACTTGTGACACCGAGTTCTGGGATGTGTTTGGGATGTATTTTATTAAAATGGAATATTAGACTAACGTATTTACTTAGCTGATTTTATTCAGTTATTATGTAATAAAGTAAAGGGTAATGATTTCAAAAATGCTAAAACAGGAAATTTAACTTAACCATTTAATGATTGGCTTGCCTGACAGTGGTGTCCGGCGCCATCACGACCTTATGGATTTTGTGTCGTGACAACTTGGTATCAGAGAACTAGGTTCCCTTAGGTTTCACGAGTCATGATCAAGTCTAGTAGAGTCTTGCGAATCGGTACGGAGACGTCTGTACTTATATTCGAGAGGCTACAGGGCTGTAGGAGTACTTCCCTTCTTGATTCCTCATCGTGCGATTTGATTCCTTTAAGGCTTATGCCTATGTTTATTCCTACTCAACCTTATGCGTCGCGAAGCGCTTGCTATGAATCAGGAATTTGAGGAATTGAAATGGTGCTACAGATAGGGTGCGTGATGTTTTCCATGCGTAATTGGTTGGGGCTGTTGTTGTTGCCCTGCAGAAGGATAATATGTTGTTTCGGCTCAGTAGCTGTGTTTCTAAGAGCCTTGAGGCTATGCTCAGGTAGTGATGATGCTTACGATTGGTTTTCGCGCGATGTGGGTGTGATGTAGGATGCTTGCCCATATATAGGGGCAATGAATGACTTGAAGGGAGGTCTTCTCAGAGCGTGATTTTGAGATTTCAGCATTTTAGTTCCGGCGGAGGAAAGGCAATTGCACTATAAATGGTCAAGTTTTGGATTGATAAAGTAGTAAGACTTGGTGTTTTCAAGTGAGGTGGAATATTCAACTGTGATGTCATATCGTCGTCATTGATCGAATGGAATATGTTAAGTTCGCCGGTGCTATAGTTTCTTCGGTTTCATGGGGTTAGAGTATTGTGAAGAAGTATTGAACAAGCGGCTGTCAGAGATCGTGGTGTGCGGTGGTTCAGTATTGAATATGTATTTCTAATGAATGTGGCTCGAGAAAGATGATCTTCGGGAAGGCCTAAGGTTGTGGTGATCTGCTAGTTTAAGAGCTAAAGAGAATGATATTGAAATGAGGCAACAATTGGGCAGCATACGATGAAGGAAGTCATGTGAGAAGTGTCAGGTGGCGGCTAAAGTTCTAAAAGGATAGGTATAAGAAACGGAAGTCAGGTAGTTGCTTAAAGGAATGAGTTTAAGTAAAGTGGGAGAGTGGCAGCGTAGCATATGAGTTTAGTGGTAAGACAACTTCCTATCTTGAGGAGAAGTTTGTAGTGATTTGAGAATTTTAATGGACGGTGATTGGGTCCACGGGCTTAAATTGAAATGTTGGTTATTTTGACAGATTGGTTGGGCAAGATCATGCCAGCAAAGAAGAAAGAATTTTGGTGGGGTCCAGAGTGGTGCAAGGAGTAGCTTCAGGCTAAGTGGGAGAGTTCCACCGCATGCGATAGGGTTGCAGGATTATATTCTCATGGGGTTGCGGATTGTCGGCATATTGGCAAGTTATTACAGTTAAGGAATAAAGTGGTAATTGAGCATGGGATTTGATAAATATGTGCAAAAGTTGGTCCTATTGGACCAGGGTTAGGTTTTGGGAGATTCGAATTTATGCTGAAGGCATAGGCGAGTTGTAAGGGTAGTGACTCAGTCACGTGCTTCATTGAGAAGGTGTGCATGTGCTAGAAGAGCCTTGGAGTTGATTGTATTCGGGGCTAGTCAGAGTGGGTGACTCTTGATAGCGGTCCTAATGAATTTGAAGGCTAAGAATGCAGTGTTTAAGGGTTTCAGGCAGCAATATGATTAAGAATCGAGCTGTTGCAACGTAATTTCTGAGAAAGGGAAAATGGTTGGGGTGTTCTACTTTATTTTCAGCGTGTAGGATGGTATCAAAGGAAGGAGAGAAAATGAACTCCAGATTTGGAGAAAGAGTATCAGGAGGGGTATATTAGTTGGAGTTGTGAATGCGCACAAGGAGGGTATGAGACGGTTTGTGGGATTGAGACAACGTGGTCTCATGAGTCAAGGCTACTCGGGATGAGTAAGGATTGAGTTTGTTATGAGTTGAATGGGGTTACTATTATTTCTGAGGCAATTAAGGATAATTAAAAAGAAGATAGATTGGTTAGCCTTGGTTGAAATGACACATGTACGGCAGTGATCAGTTTCGTCAGTGTGATTAAATTATGCTTGTGGTTTGTGCCGGTGTGTGCGAGGCTTGTCGGCCGCCGTAATAGATCATAATTGGAAGCATTCAAGTATTATGGCTTGTCAGGTGTAGGCGGATCCCGGAAGGATCATGGGGGTATAGACTATCCCTGAGGATTTTCCTGTTTTGTGATTTTGAGAAGTCACTCGTGTGTTGTTATGGGTCTCTTGAATTGAGGTAAGAAAAAGGTTTCTATATGATGGACTGTTCACCCTATTAGTGGTTCAGGAGTTATGATGGAATTCTTGCGCTATCTCATATTGGCATGTTAGGTGCGGCAAACAGTATGTAATTGGGAGTAAGAATTGAGATTGCGGTTCGGTGTTAACAAGGATGTCATGAGCTCGGATGAGCAAGGGAACTGGTGTTGTCTTCAGTGTCACCTGAGATCGGTGTTTGGTGAAAGAGGCTTTGTATCCTGATTATGGGTTCTTGATTTGTTTTACAGCGTTAGCGTGGTCGGTGGTACGGACATGCAAACTTGTTACCTGGTGTGGAAGGTCGTGGGAGCGTGACCACGGGAAGATTATATAAGTGTGACATGTAGTCACATGATTGATTGAAGAGTTAGACCAAGTATAAGGAAGTGCAACATTGCTTATTTGAGAATTTATGCCTGGAAGGCGTTCGGTTAAGTTGGTTGTGGATTGTGGGGTGTTTGTCCCGGCTATGACGGTTGCTCTTGGGTGTTATGAGAAAAGTGGTGCATATAGCCTAGTTCGGTGCGAGCAAAATCGGCTTGGGAGTTGTGAAATGGATTGATAAATTTTCTATATGCTGAGTTTTTGCGTAGTAATGATGTTATGTGAGCAGGAGAGCTCTTGAGATTCAGAGTATATATATATCGCACCTCAGTTGTGCTTACGTTTTGTAGTATATGGCTCTATCAGTCTCCTCAAGATGGTATTATGCACTTAGCGTGCTTGTGACCGATATTCAGTAATTTGTAATAATGAGCAATCCAGCTCGGTGTGTATCTCCTTATGTGAATTTCATGATGGGAACGGGTGGCATGCCTCCACGGGTATGTTATTTGGATCGAGTTGCACGCCGCAACAGTGTGGTGTTGAGTACGGTTTCCTATAATTATTTTTCTTGTGTTTTACTTCCTATTTTCTGAGGAAAGTTCATATTAGTTGCGTGAGTCGAGTAGTCCCTTCTTGAGTCATTTACTTATGTATCATGTTCGAGTTGTGGCCTATTGGCGCATTGTGGCATCGTGTGAGACTGTTGGTCACGTTTGGGATGATTTGTTGTCTGAGCAGTTCATACTGGGTGAGACAAGATTTATGGATCAGGGATCGGTGCGATAAGATTATGTGAAGTATATTACAAGATAATTACCATTAT
>ML269955.1:736-22754 GCA_005239495.1 Nicotiana undulata | reverse complement strand
AGAGGAAAGATTCTACGTTTGGCTACCTCTGTAATTGGTTAGGAATTTCTACACATCTCCTCCGTTGTGGTGGTATCGTCAGCATTATAGCAGGATATATATATATATCATAAGGTGCACTGGGAGCATCAGATTCGTGATTTTGGCTATTAAGGTTCAGGGAATGTCATTGTGGTTAGATAATGAATTATGCGGTGCATGGTGCTAATTCAGCTAAGGTATGCAGTCATATTCTGGTACCTCGTATGGTAGTTGATACGGTGTTTATATATTGAAAACAGGCATGACAGAAGATTTCGGATGTTGAAAACCTGGTTCTAAGGCCCATTTGCCTGAATAAAAGAGGATAACTTCAGAATTGTTCGAGCAAGTGTATTCAACTGGGTTGTGGTAACACGGGCAGGTGCACGAGGTGTTAAATAGTGATTTCAGACAACTCTAGAGCAGTTCTTAGCACGTTCGAGGACGAACGTATGTTTAAGTATGAGAGAATGTAACGACCCGACCGGCCATTTTGTGCTCTAGCACATCATTTGGCGATTTGAGTTCATGAGCAGCTTCATTTTGGGTATTATGACTTGTAGGCGTGGTCGGAACTGTATTTCGGGAAGTTCGGAGTCAATTTGGAAAGAGAATTCTCATTTCGGAAGCCTTAAGTTGGAAGAATTGACTAAGATTGGAATTTTGAGTAAAAGACCTCCGAATCAGGATTTGAAGGTTCCAGTAGGTTTGTATGATGATTACGGACTTGGACGTATTTTCGAATCGGAAGTCGGATAACCCGGGAGCATTTCGGCGCATATTATGGAAGATAACATTTTAGAAGAATTTCATAAATTTGGGTTGGAAGGCATTTCAGTGTTATAGATGTCCGTTTGGGATCCGAGCTTGGGAATAGCTCCGAATGGTGATTCTGGAGTTGGGAGCGCGATCGGAAGTGAATTCGGATGTCTGTTGTGAGCACATGATTTTTACTCGCCATACCATCCTATAAAAATCTCGATAAATCAATTGATTTTATGAATTTTTGTTGATTTTTAGTGATTAATTGTGAATTATTTGCATTTGCATATCCATAATTTATCTTTTAAAATTATTAAAGTTGCATCACTATTATCAAGGAATTATTAAGTTATTATTTGTAATTAAATAAATTAAATAATAGACGGATGGTGTTTATTTTATGTAATGTAGTTTTAAACAAACTAATTACTAAAATTAATCATTTTTCTTTATCTAATAAATCACAAATTTAAGTAGGAGTATAAAATTAATTATTTTTGTCCTTAATTAATCTATGAAGAAAGGTCAAAATTTAGTTGCTACATTTTAGTTTAATTAAAATCAGTATTAATTAAATTAAGGAGGTTAATTAAGCTTAAGATATTTTAAAAAATCGGACCTGGGCCAAGAAAGAACCCAGTCCCAATCCCCATCTCTACACTACCCATAACACCCCATCCCAACCACCACATAACCCATACGNCCCCCCCCCCCCCAGTAACCAAAACGACCCCGTTTTACCTATGAGCCATCCCAGCCATTGATCAAAATCAATCGAACAGCTGGGAACCCCACTAAGACTCCTAGTATTTAACTGTTCCACAACCCCACCCCCTTCCTCAAAGCCTAAGTCTAACACCCCCTTTAGAGACCCCCTTTGTCTCTCTCTCTCTCTTCTCTTTCTCACCCTGCCGCCTCCCACCGTAACCCCGTCGTCTCTCCGCCGGCTGGAAATCGCCTCTGGCGGAGGAGTTTCTTCAATCAGCCTCAACTTTTAGCCAAATGATCCCCACGACCTCCTCAACCCCGTCCCACTATCCATCTCCTCAAAAACCCAACCAATCTCTTTTAATTTCAAATCTAGGAAAAACGGAACCCTAGGTTTCTTCTACAAGACGGGTCAGAGACACTCAATAGATCCTACCTATATGGATCGATAGCTCTCATTGAGGGATATTGATTCATGTGGGTTCGAGTTATTTTCGAGCCCACCGGAATCCGGCCAAGTTCAGGCAAGTCGCCGGAGTTCGTTCAAAACACCATTGTTGGTATCCCCTTTCCCTTTTCTGTATGTTCCTTATGTTTTTTAGTAAAATAATGAAGTATTTCGTTGTTTAATCTTTGTTCTCATATCACTGTCTCCTCTATATATGTCACTGTTTTCTTTCTATATTTTTTGTTAATTGGTGTAGCTTCTGAGAATCAATTTTAGTTTTCAAATAGGATCATGTAGGTATCACCGTTTAATCTAGTTAATACAACATGACTTTTGCCTACTGTCATCTAGTCTCCTCTCTTCCAAATGTTTGAACTAAAATCATCTCCACGCTGTTATTCTCCATTGCTTGTTCCTGTCTGTATTATTATTGGTGCATATTGATAATCATGTGTCGTGTATGAACCCAAATGTTCTCTTTAATAATATGAAATTAAATCAATAATCAGAAATTAAATCATGTGTCACTGTTTTTGATTTTTTTTTTTATCATCTGTTTTGCTTATCTTCTTTTACACGTTCATGTTTGATTAATTCGAAGCTCCAAAGTATATTTTGATAAACCTGTGCTTAGCCTAGATTGTTCTCACTATTTCATGCCTGCTTGTTTTCCCTTGATCCGTTTCAATTAATTCTGTTCTATCGTATGCATTTAGAGTTAATCAAATCATTTTTTCTTACGGTAGCTAAGTAATTTAGTTAGGTTTCAATGTCAGCTTGAGATTTAAATCCGTTTCATGGCAGTCATGTATTCATCCTTGTTCAGAGTCCTTGTCATGATTGATAAATTGTTTCCCCTATGAATTTGTTTGGTTGTCAATTCGACTGATTAATTAGTTCAGTCAGTATGCATATAAGATTTCTGAAATTCTTTGATAGTTAGTGTTCCCTAATCTACTATTTTATCGATAAAATCCTGATTCGAATAGGCTAATTGAACCATGAGTGATTGAGAATCAACCAAGGTGACTAGAGTCCTAGTTTTCTTAAGTTGATAGTTAATTAAATCCTTGGTTTTAGTTGGTTAAGTCTAATTGAACCAAAATAAGCTACTTAACCTAGTCCTAAAAGGATTAAACCAATTAGCCTAGACTAACTAACAATTTAAACCAAAGTTAATGCCTAGTTAACTAGTGAACCTAACTAGTGTTAGTTAACTAGAGTTAAATGATGACCCAAATAATTAACCCTGGTTACCTAATGGTAAATATAAGGACTTCAAAGGGTACATCAGATAATGTATATTTAGAAACCAGATTTATAAGGGTAAGAAGGTCTTTTAAAAGGGAAGAATGTTCTAGAATAGGGGGCAGCTGTCCCAAAAGATAAGGTTGACAGCTGCCCTATGTACTATTTGGTACTATTTTCAGCTCTAGATAAGGAATATTCCCAAAGGGTATCCCAAAAAAATACCCTATAAATAGACCCCCTCCCCTTAGTAAGAGAGGACTTTTTTTTGGGACATTTTGAAAATATTCTCTGCCAGTTGCTGAAACAGAGAGTACTCCTCATTAAAAAAAAGAGGGATTTTCAAAAGGAAAAGATTATTAGAAAAGAAAGGATCTGATTTTTTTTTGTTTTGAAAAACAAGTTCACAAATAGATGGCCTAGTTCAGCTTCTATCTTCTTCTTTTTGGGATTCTGATTTTGGAGTTTCCTTTAGTATGCAAACTCAAAATTCTGGGATTATTGTTGCTGGTTTGCTGGTTTTGCTTGGGTTCCTTCTGGTTTTCTTTTGTTGTTGCTGAACCTCTCTTCTTCTGTTGTTTCTTATCCACACTTGACCTTTATTTGGTCAAGTCCTTTTGCTATTTTTCCTCTTTAAAGGTATGTAACAGTGAACCTCTATATAAAATTGATTGTGCTGAAATTGTTGACTCATGTTGTGTTTATTCTAAGTTTATATGTATCTGAATTTTCTCCTCCTCCATTTTTAATAAAAGCTGAAATAAAGTTGTTATTGACTGAATGTATGTATGCAACTCTTGGAATCAGCTTGTTATTTCCTAAGTTTCTGTTTATGCATTGAGCATTTGGTAGTTAGAAGTTAATTTCACATCTGTTTAGCATGTTAAGGTAATTCGCACTAGGGTAGATGAGTTTGATTTCTTAAATAATCAAACTCACCCCATGGTAGTGCACAAATATTAGCATCGGTTGGCTGAAGTTTGCCCTTCAAAAAGGGTATAAGGTATATAGTTGAGAAAGACACTAGAGTGAGGGGTCTGAACTCTTGGATGGTCAGATTCATCCTCTAAAAATACCTAAAAAATCAAGATTCTATATAGCTTAGAATTATGTTAGTATTAGCGCTAGGGTAGATGAATTTGACCTTTCAATGGTCAAATTCACCCCATAATAGGGCATAAAACAGCAATATAAATGGCTGAAATTCACCCTTTAAAGGGTATAAAGTATGTAGTTAAGAAGGGAATTAAGGTGAGGAATTTGAACCCTTGAATGGTCAAATTTATCCCTTACAAATGCCTAGATAATTAAAGTGACATATAGTTAGAATCATGTTAATGTTAGCACTAAGGTAGGTGAATTTGACTCTTTGATAGTCAAATTCGTCCCATAACAGTGCATAAGCAGTAGTTAACTTGCTAAAATTGTCAAAGGACGTAAAGTGGACAATCAAAGGCTCATTAGAGGAGAGAATCTGGAATCCTTTATACTGATCAGATTTTTCCTCTTGAGACGTCTAAATAATCAAGTTAAGGAATTAATAGGGACTAAAGGTCCCAAGTATAAAATTGAAAAGTCCGGAGGTGAGTTGATCCTTTTATAATCACATTCACCCTGAGAAAGTGCATAAATAATTCTGCCAGGTAATATGGTTTGAACACAAGCATCATCAGAATTAAAACTGACCTTTCCATGGTTAGTTTGGTTTTGGTAGTTGCATAACACTCAATCAATTAGGATGTTTACAGATTCCAAAGGAAGGCACAAGTATATGGCCTTAAGGGAATTCAAGTTAGGCCAATTAGCCAAAATTTCTTTTTTGTCTAGTTTTCCATTTTCTGTAAAAATATATTTAGATGGCAGTAGTTTATAGTCATTTTCAGAATCTTTGTAATTAAAGACTGGACTGTATATATTTAAATTTTGCTTAATATTCATGTTTGATCTTTCCTCTGAAAAGTAGGCTATTTTTTTTTAGTAAATTCATAATCCAATCCCTTTATCTAAAATAGCATGACAACAGTAGGAAATTGAATGTATATTTAAGCTGGCACATATAGGATTTTATAAACGTTTATCGATTTGGAAATGGGCTATCCCTGATTTTAGTTATCATCGATATAAAGCAGAATCAGTCGAAGCTTTATGAAACCAATGTATGTGACATGCTTTTTACAAACGAATTTCAAATCCCAGTAATACGTATTTCACAGTCAACCCGATAGAAGAAACTGTAAATTAGTTCTAAATCACAAATTCAAAAGCATGACTAAAGCGCTAAGTTTTTTTTTAATAACCTGTACCTTCAAAAAAAATTGTGGTTTACTTGTGCTCAATTTGGTAATTCTTTGGATATATATGAGTGTGATTTTCCTCAAACAACATCCCTAGTATAAAAAATGACACTAAAAATGCAGATTCTGATTGTCTTTATTAAGTGCAAATGTTCCTGTTTATGTTTGTCTCTAGTAATGTTAGTTCAAATTATACGTTAATTAGACACAATTAGGATTGGCCAAAAGAGTTGAAACAATTTGGGGCTAAAATATGGCCATAGCCCGAAACATGTTATCTTTAGGCTATTGAACATCATTTTAGGCAATCCTTAGGTAGAATGAATACTTCTAGTTAGAAATGTGACAAAAATCGTTCATTACCTAAAAATTACCCTAAAATTACACTCGGGAGTGGCAATTCATACCCCCGACCCTCAACTCTAAACAATTAATAAAATGTACATAGCAACCACGGGTGCATTTCATGTGACGTGTTTGCCGTCTGCTCAAAAACAACAAGTGCACGCCATCGTGACTCGTTCAAGATAAATCCGTAAATGACCTAATTAACCTTAAACTAAAACGTTCTTTCAAAAATAGAGAACATAAAGAATAATCGAACATCGCCACAAATGGGCATTATAAAACCGTCACGACCATAATTGTAACGACCAGATCGGTCATTTTGCGTATTTGGATCCCGTTCCCTTAAATGAAACCTTTCATAGCAGCTATTCGTGCCTTATGACTCGCGGGGACGGGTGGATAAGGATTCGGGAATGGTTTGAGTGATTTAGGAACACCTGGTTCTTTAAGGTTGGCCTATTTGTCCAAGTTTGACTTCGGTCAATATTTTGAGCAAACGACCTCGGAATCGAGTTCTGACAGCTCCAGTAGCTCCAAATGATGATTTCGGACTTGGGTGTATGTTCGGCTCGGGTTTTCGATGACCCGGGAGCATTTCGGCACCCGAAATGGAAATCATGATTTCCTTATGTTTGAAAGTTGGTTTGGGACGTGAATTTATGCTATCGAGGTTCGAATGAAATTCTGGGACCGGGAATAGTTCTGTAGGGTCATTTATGACTTGTCTGCAAAATTTAAAGTCATTCCGAGTTTTATAGGTCGGTTCGGCGCATCATTATAGAAATCTAGAGTTTGAAAGTCTTAAGTTATCAATTCAGGGGTTTTGGGATGTGATTTTGAGTTTTAGCGTTGTTTGAGTGTTCCGTGGGCTCGAGCAAGTCCGTACAACAATTTGGGACTTGTTGGTATATTTGGACGGGGGCTCGGGTGGACCCAGGTGCCTCCCAGACCCCGCACGAGGCCAAAAACTCGCTAAAAACACTGCTGGTGCAGCTGTAGTTGGTGTGACCGCAGATGCGGTTGCCCAGCCGCAGGTGCGGGAACGCTCATGCGGTCCCAGCCTCACAGGTGCAGACCATTTTTTGCAGGAGCAGGACCGCAGGTGCGTACCCCAACTCCGCAGGTGCGAACCCAGCTCCCCCGGCCATTTCCCGCAGATGCAGCCATTTCCTCGCAGGTGCGGGTCCGCAGGTGCGGTCCCAGGGTCGCAGGTGAGGAAACCCTTGTAGGCAGCCTGTATTTAAATGTCAAAACACGGATTTCCTTCATCTTTTTCTCACTCAACCTCCATTAAAGATCTCTCAAGCTTGGGGAAAACCTGCCCACGACCAAGTCCACCAAAGGTGAGTAATTTCACTCCGTTTGTCTAGTCTAATATGTGAATTAAGAAGAGAATTAGCTACTAAATCTTAGTAAAACCTAGATTTGGGGTAGTAAATAGGATTTTTGGGAATTTGGTGAACTATTCAATTCTTGTTATGAATTCAAATATAAATCACATAATCATGATCCTTAGGCTTCGGCTAAGTGATTCCTTTGAGAATTTTCGAAATCCGAGCGCGTGGGCCCGGGGTTGAAATTCCAAAATCCTTCAAAAATGCCTAATTTTGGGTTTGCTAGTTTATTCTTCTTCTTCAAACTTAAATTGATTCAATTACGCTATATTTGGCAAGTTGTGAGCCGTCGAGGGTAGACTTCGGAGATTTGCGGGCGCATCCTTGATTCGAGGAGTGATTTCGTCACGAGGTGAGTCTCCTTTCCAACCTCGTAAGGGGGAACGTCCCCATAGGTTACTTATTTGTTATGTGTACATGTTGTGGGGGCCGCGTACGTACCATGTGTCGAGAGTCCGTACGTGGCGACTATATTGCTATGTCGGGTAGCTTTAGGATTCACGAGCATGCCTCTATGTGCCTTATTTGTATCTTGTATGTATTGCCAGTTGTGATTGTTGTTGAGATGGCATGGAAAGGTGAAATATTATAATTTCAATCCCAGTTGGCTACAGTGGTATTGGCATGGTCCTGTCGGGTTCACTGTTGAGTCGGTACACATATAA
Organism: Nicotiana undulata; assembly: GCA_005239495.1. Classification (NCBI taxonomy): domain Eukaryota; kingdom Viridiplantae; phylum Streptophyta; class Magnoliopsida; order Solanales; family Solanaceae; genus Nicotiana; species Nicotiana undulata. The sequence continues at coordinate 14,866 of ML269955.1, read as the reverse complement.
ACCTATATATATATATATATATATGAATTTATCATTATTGAGTCAGCACACGAGTCGCAGGTAAGATTCGCGATCGTGGGTAGCTTATCATTATCGAGTCAGCACACGAGTCGCAGGTAAGATTCGCTATCGTGGGGAGATTATCATTATCGAGTCAGCACACGAGTCACATGTAAGATTCGCGATCGTGGGTAGCTTATCATTGTCGAGTTAGCACACGAGTCGCAGGTATGATTCGCGATCGTGGGTAGCTTATGACCTCAGTCCTTATGACCACCCTTATGACTCCGGCCGGTTGTCTTGCTCTGGTATTGTATTATCACTTGAGTTTGAGTCGCACATAGTGGTATTGACAGGTATTGTGTAAATGGAGGTTTGGCACTTGCAGGTCATTTTCAGCTGTTACTTGGATTACATTATTTGCTTATGTACTTGTTAATTTATGCTTCACATGCCTACTGTTTTAGCCACATCTTTTTTTATATTTATTGCTGGACCTTAGTGAGTATCTAGTCGACCTTTCGTCACTACCCCTTCGAGTTTAGACGGGATACTCACTGGGTACATATTTATTTATGTACTCATGCTGCGCTTCTTCTACTTCTTCTGTACTTGATTGTACAGGTCCGGAGGCTGGTATATCTGATTATCAGGCCGGTGCTAGATACTGATTTGTGTGATTAAACTTCACGGTGAGATGCTCTTCCTGGCGACCTCCTAGCAGCACCCTGAATTTCCTTTGTTATCTTCCCCGTCTATTTCATCCAGACTGTGGATTTGTATATATATGTATCTTTTATACTCCGCTAGTTGCCCGTGACACTCGTGACACTAGTTCCTGGCACACACGTAGTGTATATTTTGGGTTTTGGGCTGTATATCCGTACATATGTTTTATTTTGGCCATATATTGTTATGATTTTATTTTCGTATCAAGCTATTATCATGTTTAATTGTTTAAAACTGGTAAATATTGACTTGTTTAATCACATGGGAAGGGTAACCCCTAGTGTAATTTATTTTGGCTTGCCTAATCCCGCTGTTGGGCGCCATCGCGACCTAACGTAGGATTTGGGTCGTGACAAGGTGGTATCAGAGCCTTAGGTTCACCTAGTCTCACGAGTCACGGGCAGACCCAGTAGAGTCTAGCGGATCGGAACAGAGACGTCTGTACTTATCTTCAGGAGGCTATAGGGTGTTAAGAAACTCCTCTTTGTTCATATCCTATCGTGCAACCTATGATGTACTCAAATTTGATCTTCTACTCTCTCACAGATGGTGAGGACGCGTACTTCTCATGTTCCTGATCCGCTCGAGGCTGCTACCCCCGCCGCTCGAGGCCGTGGTAGGGGAAGGGGTAGGGCAACTGCCTGAGGCAAGGGACGAGGGCGTCCCAGAGTTGTACCAGCTGCACCACTTGAGGATCCTATTAATGAGGAGTAGGGTGAGTTGCCTCCCGTTTCTCCTGCTCCAGCGGGCTTTATGACGGCATCAGGCTTCCAGGAGGTCATGGGCCGCATGTTGAGATTCATGGACACCATATCCCAGGCAGGCGTACTTCCAGCAGATCCTGCCACTTCCCAGGCGGGAGGGGGAGTTTAGACCCGTACCGCTCAGGCCACCGGACATGCAGCAGCACATCACACTCCGGGTACACCGCCCGTGGGTGGAGTTCAGCCTATAGTAGCACAGCCAGATCCCACGCCAGTTCCAGAGGGTGACCAACAAAAGATTCTAGATAGATGGATCCGGCTTCGCCCTTCAGTCTTCGGGGGTGAGAGGGGCGAGGATGCCCAGGATTTCATTGACAGGTGCAGGGACAGACTACACAATATGAGGATATTGGAGTCGCATGGGGTAGACTTCACTACATTTCAGCTTGAGGGTCGAGCTCGCCGCTGGTGGCTGTCATATGTTCTTAACAGGCTAGCAGATTCTTCTCCTGTCATGTGGAGTCAGTTTACTCAGCTATTTCTGGATAGATACATTCCGCCTTCTGAGAGGGAGGAGCTTCGGGGTCAGTTTGAGCGGTTAGAGCAGGGGCAGATGTCCGTGACTGATTATGAGGTGAGATTTTCAGAGTTATCCCGCCATGCTCTCATGATATTGCCCACTGATTCCGAGAGGGTGCGGCGGTTTGTGGCAGGCTTACCGCCAGGTATCAGGACCTCTATGGCCAGAGAGGTAGAGATGGGTACCCCGTATCATCTTGTAGTCTAGATAACTCGACGGATTGAGGGATACCGACTGAGGAGCAGGGAGCAGGGTCTGCAGGGTTAGCATGACAAGAGGTCCAGACTCTCAGGTGACTTCAGGGGCACTCCAGCTAGGGGCAGGGTCAGCAGGACAAGAGGCCTTCATATACAGCACCTTCACTACCTCCCAGGGGTGTTCTAGCGAGGCCTCAGTTCAATGCCATGCCAGAGCGCTCCTACCGTCCTCCACCCATCCACAGTTCATCCAGTGTATACTCCAGTCGTCAGAGATCCTCCAGTTCCTATTTCAGTGCGGTGTTAGATGACTCTCATCGCACTCCGTCCATTCGGGACTCTTACTCCACATGACAACAGGATATATCACATTTGAGATGCTACGTGTGTGGGGACTTAGGCCACATGAGGAGATATTTCTCCCACTATCTGGGCAAGTCCGTGCAGCAGAGTCACCAGCCTATGATTTCAGCACCAACAGTTCGACCACCTAGGGGTGGGGGTCAGGTTGGCAAAGGCCGTCCTAGAGAGGGAGGCCAGTCAGGAGGAGGTCAGTCAGCTCCAGCTCGTTCTGGGGGAGCTCAATCTTCAAGTTCTACAGCCAAATTCTATGCTATTCTGGCCAGATCATACGCAGTGGTCTCAGACGCCGTGATTATAGGTATTATTCCAGTCTGTGGTAGGGAGGCTTCAGTGTTATTTGATCCAGGGTCTACGTACTCATATGTTTCCGCATTATTTGCTCATTTTCTGGATGTTCCTCGTGAGTCCTTGGGTTCTTCTTTGTATGTGTCCACTCCTGTGGGCGATTCTGTGGTAGTAGACCGGGTCTACCGATCTTGTGTGATTACCTTCTGTGGGCTTGAGACCAGAGCCGACCTCTTATTGCTCGATATGGTTGATTTCGAGGTTATTTTGGGCATGGATTGGCTATCTCCTTATCATGTTGTATTGGATTGCCATGCCAAGACAGTTACATTAGCCATGCCTGAGTCACCAAGGTTAGAGTGGAGGGGTTCTTCAGTTAGTGCATTCAATCGGGTCATTTCCTATATGAAGGCTCGGCATATGGTCGAGAAGGGTTGCTTAGCTTACCTTGCTTTTGTGTGGGACACCACCGCCAAGTCTCCTACCATTGATTCAGTGCCTGTTGTTCGAGAGTTCCCAGATGTGTTTCCTTCAGATCTTCCAGGCATGCCTCCAGATCGAGATATAGACTTCTGTATTGATTTGGCTCCAGATACTCAGCCTATTTCCATTCCCCCTTATCGTATGGCTCCTAAGGAGCTAAAGGAGTTGAAGGAGAATCTTGAGGAGGGTTTGGCCAAGGGGTTCATCAGGCCGAGTGTGTCACCGTTGGGTGCTCCAGTCTTATTTGTGAAGAATAAGGATGGGTCTATGCGGATGTGCATTGACTATCGTCAGTTGAATAAGGTGACCATCAAGAACAAGTATCCTCTGCCGCGCATTGATGATTTGTTTGACCAGTTGCAGAGTGCTCGAGTGTTTTCTAAGATTGATCTGAGATCGGTTTATCACCAGTTGAAGATTCGGGCTTCTGATGTTCCGAAGACTGCATTTCGCACCAGATATGGCCATTATGAGTTTCTAGTGATGTCCTTCGGCTTGACTAATGCCCCAACAACATTTATGGACTTGATGAATAGGGTGTTCAGGTCGTTTATCGACTCCTTCGTTATTGTCTTCATTGATGATATATTGATCTACTCACGGAGCCTTGGTGAGCACGAGCAGCATTTGAGAGTTGTGCTTCAGACCTTGCGAGAGCAGAAGCTATATGCTAAGTTCTCCAAGTGCGAGTTTTGGTTAGAGTCTGTGGCATTCTTGGGGCATGTGGTATCCGGAGAGGGTATTAAGGTTGATCCGCAGAAGATTGAGGCCGTTCAGAGTTGGTCGTGTCCTACTTCAGCTTTAAAGATCAGGAGTTTTCTGGATCTAGCAGGCTATTATCGACGGTTTGTGGAGGGATTCTCATCTATTGCAGCTCCATTGACTAGATTGACTCAGAAGAATGTCCCTTTTCGATGGTCCGACGAGTGTGAGGCGAGCTTTCAGAAGCTCAAGTCAGCATTGACCTCAACACCAGTTCTATCATTACCTTCTGAGTCTGGGATGTATACTGTATATTGCGACGCTTCACGCGTCGGGTTGGGATCTGTGTTGATGCAGGATGGCAGGGTTATTGCTTATGCTTCGCGCCAGCTGAAGGTTCATGAAAAGAATTATCTTGTATACGACTTAGAGTTGGCGGCAATTGTTCATGCTTTGAAGATTTGGCGACACTATTTGTATGGTGTGTCATGTGAGGTCTACACCGACCACCGCAATTTGCAGTATTTGTTTAAGCAGAGGGACCTTAATCTGAGGCAGCGGAGATGGCTTGAGTTGTTAAAAGACTATGATCTCACCATTTTGTATCACCTGGGCAAGGCGAATGTAGTAGCAGATGCTTTGAGCAGGAGGGCAGCGAGTATGGGTAGCTTGGCCTACATTGCAGCTGAGGAGATACCTTTAGCCTTTGACATTTGGTCCTTGGCCAATCGCCTTGTGAGATTGGACCTTTCGGAGCCTCGTCGAGTTTTGGCTCATGTAATTGCTAAGCCTTCATTGTTGGGGGAGATTAAGGCTCGATAGTTTGATGATCCACGTCTTGTAGAGCTTCGGGATACGGTGGTCCAGGGTAGGGCCAAAGAGCTTACCTTGGGCGAGGATGGTGTTCTGAGGCTCCAAGGCCGATTGTGTGTTCCTGATATTGATGGCCTGAGGGAGAAGATTCTAGCAGAGGCGCACAGTTCTCGGTATTCTGTTCATCCAGGAGCGACGAAGATGTATCGTGATTTGAAGCAGCATTACTGGTGGAGGCGGATGAAGAAGGATATAGTGCAGTATGTGGCTAGGTGCCTCAATTGTCAACAGGTCAAATACGAGCACCAGAGGCCAGGAGGCTTATTTCAACAAATGCCCATTCCTGAGTGGAAATGGGAGCGCATCACTATGGACTTCGTGGTTGGGTTGCCTCGGACTTTGCGGATGTTTGACGTGGTTTGGGTCATTGTGGATAGATTGACCAAATCAGTGCATTTAATTCCTGTGGCTACCACTTACACTACAGAGAGGCTGTCTCAGATTTATATTCGAGAGATAGTCCGGTTGCATGGTGTGCCGGTGTCTATTATATCAGATCGAGGTCCTCAGTTCACTTCGCACTTCTGGAGGGCTTTGCACAATGAGTTGGGCACTCAAATAGACCTCAGTTCAGCATTTCACCCTCAGACTGATGGCCAGTCAGAGCGTACAGTTCAGATTTTGGAGGATATGCTCAGGGCTTGTGTGATTGATTTTGGCGGTCAGTGGGATCAATTCTTGCCTTTGGCGGAGTTTGCATACAATAACACTTATCAGTCCAACATCGAGATGGCTCCATTCGAGGCTTTATATGGTCGACGATGTCGTTCTCCTATCGGGTGGTTTGAGCATGGCGATGCCAAGTTATATGGCACAGATCTGGTGAGAGATGTTTTGGATAAGGTGAAGATCATTCAAGAGAGACTCCGCACAGCTCAGTCCAGACAGAAGAGTTACGCAGATCAGAGGGCACGTGATGTAGCATTTATGGAGGGAGATAAGGTTATGTTGAAGGTTTCGCTGATGAAGGGTATCATGAGATTCGGGAGGAAGGGCAAGCTGAGCCCCAGGTTTATAGGTCCATTCGAGGTGTTGAGGCGAGTCGGAGGGGTCGCTTATGAGCTTGCTTTACCTCCAGCATTATCAGGAGTTCACCCGGTTTTCCACGTATCCATGCTTCGGAGGTATCACGCCAACTTCTCCCACGTAGTTTATTACAACACGATTCAGTTAGATGAGAAGTTGGGCTACGATGAGGAGCCAATAGCTATTATTGACAGACAGGACCGCCAGTTGAGGTCCAAGATAGTTTCTGCAGATAAGGTTTAGTGGACGGGCCAACCAGTTGAGGAGGCGACTTGGGAGTCCGAGGAGGACATGCGTAGCAGATATCCACAGCTATTCAACACACCAGGTACAATTCTAGACCCGTTCGAGGACGAACGTTTGTATAAGAAGGGGAGAATGTAGCGACCAAACCGGTCTTTTTGCGTATTAGGATCTCGTTCCCTTAAATGAAACCTTCCATAGCGGCTATTTGTGCCTTACGACTCGCGAGGACGGGTGGATCAGGATTCAAGAATGGTTTAAGTGATTTAGGAACACCTGGTTCTTTAAGGTTGGCCTATTTGACCAAGTTTGACTTTGGTCAACATTTTGAGCAAACGACCTCGGAATCGAATTCTGACAGCTCCAGTAGCTCCGAATGATGATTTCGGACTTGGGCATATGTTCGGCTCGGGATTTTGACGACCCGGGAGCATTTCGGCGCCCAGAATGGAAATTAGGATTTCTTTATGTTTGAAAGTTGGTGCGGGACCGGTCCTGTGGTCCCAGCCTCGCAGGTGCCCAACTTCCGCAGGTGCGGACCATTTTCGTAGGAGCGGGACCGCAGGTGCGACCCCCAACTCTGCAGGTGCGAACCCAGCTCCCCCGACCATTTCCCGCAGGTGCAGCTATTTTCTTGCAGGTGCGGTTCAGGTTCGCAGATGCGGAAACCCCTGTAGGCAGCCTGTATTTAAATGTCAAAACACGGATTTCCTTCATCTTTTTCTCACTCAACCTCCATTAAAGAGCTCTCAAGCTTGGGGAAAACCTGCCCACGACCAAGTCCATCAAAGGAGAGTAATTTCACTCCGTTTGTCTAGTCTAATATGTGAATTAACAAGGGAATTAGCTACTAAATCTTAGTAAAACCTAGATTTGGGGTAGTAAAAAGGATTTTTGGTAATTTGGTGAACTATTCAATTCTTGTTATGCATTCAAGTATAAGTCACATAATCATGATCCTTAGGCTTCGGGAAAGTGATTCCTTCGAGAATTTTCGAAATCCGAGCGCGTGGGCCTGGGGTTGAAATTCCAAAATCCTTCAAGAATGCCTAATTTTGGGTTTGTTAGTTGATTCTTCTTCTTCGAACTTAAATTGATTCAATTGCGCTATATTTGGCTAGTTGTGAGCCGTCAAGGGTAGACTTCGGAGATTTGCGGGCGCATCCTTGATTCGAGGAGTGATTTCGTCACGAGGTGAGTCTCTTTTCCAACCTCGTAAGGGGGAAACGTCCCCATAGGTTCCTTATTTGTTATGTGTACATGTTGTGGGGCCCGCGTACGTACCAAGTGAAGAGAGTCCATACGTTGCGACTATATTGCTATGTTGGGTAGCTTTAGGATTCACGAGCATGCCTCTATGTGCCTTATTTGTACCTTGTATGTATTGCCAGTTGTGATTGTTGTTGAGATGGCATGGAAAGGTGAAATATTATGATTTCAATCCCAGTTGGCTACAGTGGTATTGGCACGGTCTTGTCGTGTTCACTGTTGAGTCGATACACATATAAACCTATATATATATATATATATATATATATATATATATATATATGTATTTATCATTATCGAGTCAGCACACGAGTCGCATGTTAGATTCACGATCGCGGGTAGCTTATCATTATCGAGTCAGCACACGAGTCGCAGGTAAGATTCGCGATCGTGGGGAGATTATCATTATCGAGTCAGCACACGAGTCACAGGTAAGATTCGCGATCGTGGGTAGCTTATCATTATCGAGTCAGCACACGAGTCGCAAGTAAGATTCGCGATCGTGGGGAGCTTATCATTATCGAGTCAACACACGAGTCGCATGTATGATTCGCGATCGTGGGTAGCTGACCTCAGTCCTTATGACCACCCTTATGACTCCGGCTGGTTGTCTTGCTCTGGTAATGTATTATCACTTGAGTCTGAGTCGCACATAGTGGGATTGACAGGTATTGTGTAAATGGAGGTTTGGCACTTGCAGGTCATTTTCACCTGTTACTTGGATTACATTATTTGCTTATGTACTTGTTGATTTCTGCTTCACATACCTACTTTTTAGCCACATCTTTTTTTATATTATATTGCTGGACCTTAGTAAGTATCTAGTCGACCTCTCGTCACTACCCCTTCGAGTTTAGACGGGATACTCACTAGGTACATATTTATTTATGTACTCATGCTGCACTTCTTCTTCTTTTGTACTTGATTGTACAGGTCCGGAGGCTGGTACATCTGATTATCAGGCCGGTGCTAGATACTGATTTGTGTGATTAAACTTCACGGTGAGCTGCTCTTCCTGGCGACCTCCTAGCAGCACCCTGAAGTTCCTTTGTTATCTTCCTCATCTATTTCATCCAGACTGTGGATTTGTATATATATGTATCTTGTATATTCCGTTAGTTGCCCGTGACACTCGTGACACTAGTTCCTGGCACACGCGCAGTGTATATTTTGGGTTTTGGGATGTATATCCGTACATATGTTTTATTTTGACCATATATTGTTATGATTTTATTTTCGTATCAAGCTATTATCATGTTTAATTGGTTAAAACTGGTAAATATTGACTTGTTTAATCACATGGGAAGGGTAACCCCTAGTGTAATTTATTTTGGCTTGCCTAATCCCGCTGTTGGGCGCCATCGCGACCTAAATTAGGATTTAGGTCGTGACAATAGTCTTGACTACGTAATCTACACTCGGGCGTGACAACCCATGTCCCCGTCTTCAAACTTCAAACTATATTAAAATCACCGTTGCAATTGCGGGTGCATTTCATGTGGCGTAATTGTAACATGTCCAAAAGCAGACAAGTGCACGTCCTCGTGATTTGTTTTCAAGATAAATCCATAAATACCAAAAGCGGCTAATATTTTAAAAAGGCTAAATACATAATAGGCAAAATGCATAATCAGACAATTTAGGCCAAATAATAATGGTTAAGCGACCGTGCTAGAATCACGAAACTCGGGAATGCCTAACACCTTCTCCCGGGTTACTAGAATTCCTTACTCGAATTTCTGGTCGCAGATAACTTAAAACAGAGTCAAACTTCCTCGATTTGGGATTTTTAAAACAAAACGGTGTCCCGGAGCATCGTCAAAAATCCAGGTGGCGTTTCTGAAATAAATAATCCCAAAATCGAATAATGTCACTTTACTTAGAAAAACTCCCTTATTACCCTTCATTAATCCGGGTAGTGAAAAAGAAGGTGTGACAGCTCTGGCGACTCTGCTGGGGATAGAACCCAGAATCTCTGGTTCAGGGTTCAAGAATTCGAGCTTGTATAACTGTTATATTTTGGCTTTCATTATCTGATTTTGCGTGTTTAAACCTAATGTGCTAATTGCCGCATTTACCACTTTGATATTATTTGAATTGCACATAAACTATGCCGAAACCCTCCTTATCTCTGAGTCTTCTAAATCATCTGGGAAGTGTGCACTTCGTGTGACTTCTTTTCTGTTAAGAGTCATCCAAATTTAAGAACGAGGTACGGACAAGTTGCAAAGCCGGTGAAGCTTCTGTATTCCTGGTACGCTGCCCCGACCTCGGCTCGAGTTGTCCGCTCGGGTAAGCCTTGTCTAGAACAAAACCCCAGGGTATAAACATAGTATGGCATAGCCTCATACCGGATCCCTAGTAGGAACGTTTATTTGCATCACGTGCATTTGACTTAGGGGACTCAACACAGGGGTTGGGTCCGTCTAGGACAGGTGAACCCAAAATGAAAGACTATCCTGACGCATCATACTTGCTATGTGTACAACATTTTATTACGGTTTGTTTGTTGACCGGCTAAAAGAAGATAACAGAAAAACCAAGAGAGGAATAGAATGGGAGATTTATCCGATTTTTGAAAAACCTCAATATTCAAAATCATCCCGAAACTTTGCCAAAATTTCTGAAAATGGAAAATAGTATTTCAAAACAAAGTGAGTCGGCGTGTATTTTTCAAAATTGTGTCGAGATTTCCCGAACTACGCATTGTTTGATTCTCACCGGATGTGAGATACGTAGGCAACCCTCATAGGTTCCAACCTTATTTTCAAAACCAAAACAGAAAAATACGATCGTAGAATTAGGTGATGTTGTTCTTGCCTAAATAGCCAACCGTCCCAACGGGACACCGAAAGGCTTGTTTTTGCAAAAACTAGCCACTTATAGTCTTTTTCAAAACATTTTGGCCCAATTAGCTAGCACAGCCCTAAAAGCTTCCTATCCGAAGTACTGAAGGGTCGTATTCGCAAAGGGAGCCCATTTTCTTTATTCTAAAACTTTTGCAAAAATAACATTTTTTCATTCAGTCAAAACTTTTTTATGGCTTTGTTTTCTTAATCAAAACATTTAAACAAATGTGCAGGATGAATACAGTTGAAAACACTCCCGTTAGGGTTGTCGAGGAAATTCCCGTGGGACTCCATATGTGGTGGAGCGACCTGGGGGAAGTTAGTAGAAAGTCTGCCGTAAAAGCTTTGGGCGGACTCACTGGCCTTCTAAAAATCAAGCCGAGGTTGGATATCGTCGAAGCTTTAGTGTCATTTTGGGACCCTACCCACAACGTATTCCACTTTTCAGACTTTGAGTTGACACCCACGCTAGAGGAAATAACGGGGTATGCTGGTCTCGGTGACAATCTTAGAAGTCGGTATCCGGTGGCACCCAGGGCGGTAACTCCACATAAGTTCTTGGATCTTTTGAACATTAGTCGCGACACTCAAGATTCGCACCTGACTGAAGGGTTCTACACTTTCTATTTTCTGTACAAATGTTATGGAGATCCTCGGGGCTATGAAGCTTAAAATGCTAGTCTGACTCACCACAAGAACTAGGCTAAATGGGAAGCCCGTCGGGGGTTAGCTTTCATGGTAGCATTCCTGGGCACCTTAATCTTCCCCAGAGGTGACGGACTTATAGATATCGGACTGGTAGGGATAGCGGACTTCATGATGAAGAAGAGCAATGGCACTCTTATACCCATGATCTTAGCCGAGCTTTGTCGTGATCTAACAATTTGCCAGTCAGGAGGAAAGTTCTTTGAAGGGTGCAATCTTCTCCTACAGATTTGGATGATTGAGCACCTCTGCCACCGCCTAGGTTACATGAACTACGAATTGACCGGTTTGAATTGTATCGAAGAACAAAGTACTCGGGTGGAGGGCCACAGATTTCCTGAGGGTGCAGAGTCCTGGCACTCACATTTGAGTTCATTGACCGCCAACCGAATCGAGTGGACTTTCGGATGGCTCCCTATCGGCGAGGTTATCGATATGTCCGCTGAAGTGTGCTATCTTTTGTTAATGGGTCTGCGGAGTATCCACCCGTATGCCCCACATCGGGTCTTACGGATATTGGGTAGATAACAAGGCATTCCACATGATGAGGACCTAAGCCAACAAGCCATTGAGTTGTGTCCGAGAACTACATTTCCGGAAAATAAGGTCCGTCAGATTTGGAACTAGTGCAGATTCTTAGAGCCTCAGAATCGGGTGAGAAACTTATCTCAATGGGAAGTAGAGCCAACCTATATTTCTTGGTATGGTAGAAGAGGCCGAGAGCACCAAGAACCGGAGAGACATGCGAAACGACCTCATGTGCAGCATTTTACTGAGCAGACACAAGAACACTGGGATTGGCTAGAAACGAAAAACAACTACCGGGCTACAATAAGTAAACTGGAGGCCCATATCTGAGAGCTCAAATTTGAAAACACTTTACAAACCGCTGCAGCTGAAGGGGAAAGAAACAGGTTGAACAAAGAAAATGAATCCCTCAGGGCTCAAGTCCAGAAAATAAGGACAGCCATTGAAAACCCCGAAAGAAGTAGAGCCGACAAAAGACTTGTCACCAGTCTCAGGCAAAAGTTGTGTAGCTATGGTGACGACTTGGAAAAAGCCGAGGAAGATTTGACCCAAGCCTGAGCAAAGTTGGCAAAGAATGCAGAAGAAAGGGCAGAATTTGTGCAAAAATTGAAGAGGAAGCACGATCAAGTAGTTCTGGGTTTGAAAGAAAGAATGGCCACCTTTGAAAACGAGATGGACAAACAAGCACAAAGGTTTAAAGCAGAAAGAGAACAGTGATATGACATGATAGCCCAGTTGGAAGAAGAATTGCAACAATGGCAAGAGCAGACTCACAAAGACGCCCAGTCTTTAGAGGCAAGATCTCAGCAGATCGGGCGTCTACTTCAGGAGAAAGGTATCATCAGACAAAGGGTCCGGGAGATAGCTGATTACATTGTCACCAAATGCCAGGAATGCAAAGATATGACTCGGACCACCTTCTTCTCAGCGGTTACGATCTTCGTCCACAAGATAATGGACGACCTCTACCGCCTCCAACAAGATATAGCACGCAGGCCCGTGGAAAGGCCGAATGATGCCCCACGGGTCCCTGAAGCAATGGAAGCACTGATGTATTTTTTATATTTCTCGAGTCTGTATTTTATTTTCCTACTGTAGTGCTGTCCAAGTATACTGTAGTTTTTACATTTCTAAGAAAGTGTGTCTTGAGTCTTTTGTAGTTTTCTTTAAAGTTTCAAAAATGTATTGAAGTTTCTTATGAAGTTGAAAGTATTTTATCCAATGAATAAAAGTCTCAAAAAATGTTTATTTCTTTCCTTCGGATTTATCCCTTGAACTACGTAATGATCTGATTCACGCGGTGCCGTGATACGTAGGCAATCCACATAGGATTCGATCATAATAGAACCAAAAAATAATATAACTAAAGAAAGTAAAGAATGATAAAATGATAGAGAAAAACAAAAGATGAAAATAGAATAAAAAAAGAGGGGAAAGTTCAAATCCGAGAAAATAAAGTCGGGATGAGACTCACAACCGTTGCAAAACATATAGAAAGCGTTTAATTGCCTAGGTGAATTGCATACCCCAAACATGTGATTCCCTATGTGACAAATGCTTCAACCTAATGTTTTGTTGGTTCACTCTTAAAGGTGTTTTTCTAAGGTGGTCGGTTTTTGCGGTAACCTGGCTTCCCATCCCTACTTCACTAGATTAAAGGGAAGCATAGAAATGACATTCGAAAGCCACTTATCGATCGTCAACTCTTCTATGGAGGACCCGAATCCAGTCATCCCAACGTCTGTGTCAGCCACGGCCGAAGAGAATAGGATCCCGCATTGCCGCATGCGGGAAATGTGGGACGCATGGTCCAACGGTAAGGAACCGCCCAGTTCCATCCCGGGTTTCCCCGAGATAATCCCCAAGACAAGCGAAACTTCTAACATCCCTATAAGTTACCCGGCCACGCCACTCGGATACCCAACTATGTCGGCTCACTTTGCCGGAAGGCCTTCTGATGTTCGCCCCCAGGCCTTTTTTTCCGGTGCATCATCCAACATCTTCACTGCACCACCGAGCTCCGCCATGGATCCACCAACTATCACCGGGCTAAGCTTTGAGCCGCCGACATTTACATTCCAAACGCCATCATTTCTGGGCACCACTCATGTAACTCCCGATTCATACCCCCAACAACCTCAGTATGAAGTTACTTTGGGACGAGATAAGAAAAGCCCCGAGCATGAAGAAATGGCTCGGAAAATGAAGAGTATCGAGCAGAGCCTCAAGAACATACAAGGGCTAAGTGGGAAGAAAAGCATCTCCTATGCCGATTTGTGCATGTTCCTGCACGTCGCTTCTCGGGTTTAAAACCCCCAAGTTCGAAAAATATGACGGACATGGGGACCCCATAGCTTATCTGAAAAGGTATTGCAACCAACTCCGAGGAGCAGGTGATGAGTGGTGATTTTACCACTCATTTTAGCCTTTTCTCATTAGATTTTGTATTGTTAAATGATAACTTGAGGTCGTTTTTAGTGTGTAATTGCTCTATTTGCAGGAAAATGATGCCATGAAGTGGTTAAGGTCAAATTGGAGTGAAATTGAGCAAAAAGAGAGTAAAGAAGAGAAAAGAGGGGAGCAATGGCCGAATG
>ML269954.1:489-15386 GCA_005239495.1 Nicotiana undulata | reverse complement strand
TGATATGATATGTCTGGTGGGAGCGGGTTGCACGCCGCAACAAGGAGTGATAAGGGTGGACAACTGGGATCGGGTTGCACGCCACAACAGGAGCAATAAGGGTGATATATTTAGGGAGGAGCAATAAAGGAGGACAGGTGGGAGCGGGTTGCACGCCGCAACAAGGAGCGATAAGGGAGGACATTTATATTTTTACTAATTTTCAAAGAAAATAAAGATTTGAAAAGCTAAATGTTTATACTTTACTATTATTTTTTTTAAAACAAAGATTTGGAACTTTCTATTTTATATTACCATTTTCATATTTTGGCACTACTTTTATTCAAAGATAAAGTTTGAATTGGAAATTTTTGAGGATTGGTTATAGCTAGAGCCGTCAAAATGGGCTTGGCCCGTGAGGCCAGCCCAACCCAGCCCGCTACTTGGGTAGGGTTGGGCTAATATTTTTCGAGCCCATTTGAAACCAAAGCTTATAAGCCCAGCCCAAGTTAGCCCGCGGCCCTTGAGGCTTGACCAAGGTTGGGTCTGGGCCAGCCCGTGGGCCAATAAACTAATTTAATTCGAATTTAGATAAGTATTTAATAGTTTAAGAAAGTAAAAAGTAAAAATTAAAAGAGTTATTAACTAAAGATATTAAACCTCCAATTACAGAAGCATTGATTTCACTTTTATTTATTGCCTAACGTGAACCCTAGTTGCCTTCAGGCCTTCCATTCCAACACGGAACAACACAGACGGCCAATTTCACTTTTCATGTCTTCATCACTCTATAAGGTATTAGTTTATTTTTTGTTAATATGAAATTCAACAAAGTGAGAAACTAATGATCCCACAATATGAAGCAACAAGAAGGAAGTTATGTATATGAAAAATAAACTAATGTCGATTTTTGTGCATGTCTTCTTATATCTGGGTACTTTTCTCCCTTATAGTTGCAAGTAGTAATTACATCATTCTGCTGTGGGATAGTTCTGTATATGAAAACTTTTTAATAAAGATTGCAGTTCAATCTTGATTTTTTGAGAATTTTTGGGCATGCCAGTTTGGCCCGTTTGGCTCTTATAATAATTTTTTTGGTTATCTTCTTGTTTATTTCATTGTAGGAAGATCAATGGATGATGCAAAAAGCACACATGAACAGATTGAGGAGGTAAATGATCATGAAGAACCACAACAGAAAAAAGTTAAGTTAACATCATATGTATGGCACTACTTTACCAGAATTGGCAAAGCTAAAGATGGAATTGAACGGTGTAAAGCACCATTTAGAGTTGGTTCAACTCCTGGGCTTAAAGGTAAAAACTATGGAACTTCACATTTTCATCGCCATAAATACCAATGTCCAATGCTTAAAGTTCATGATGTGGGTAAAATGATCATGAACCATGAAGGTAAACTACAGTCTAGAAAAATTGATCAATGGACACAACGTGGAATACTTGCTGAAGCTATTATTAAGCATAAGTTGCCGTATTCTTTTGTTAATTATGATGGAATTAAGGCTTGGGTGAGTTATATTAGTCCAGATGTTATGATGCCTTCTAGGAACACTTATGTTGCAGATGTCAAGAAAGTATATATTAGGGAGAAGGAGAAGTTGAAACAAACCTTAGCTAAAATTCCTAACAGGGTATGTTTGACTTCTGATTGTTGGACATCATCTAATTCTGAGGGATAACTGCCCATCATGTCGATGAAAATTGGAGGTTGGTTTGTAAAATTTTAAATTTCTGTCGTATGTATCCTCCTCACACTGGTGTTGAATTGGCTACTGCTATATACGATTGTTTAAAATAATGGGGCATAGATAAGAATGTATTTTCAATCACTTTGGATAATGCTACTGCCAATGATACCTTACAAAATATTTTAAAAGGGCATCTCCGTTTACAAAAGAGTTTGTTATGTGATGGGGAGTTTTTACATGTGCGTTGTTCTGCTCATATTTTGAATTTAATTGTTCAAGAGGGTTTAAAAGCAGCTAGTGATTCGTTGTTTGCAATTAGGGAAAGTGTTAAGTATGTCAAGCCATCAGATTCCAGAAGGCAAACGTTTGAGCAATGTGTTAGGGAAGTTGGAATTGAAATAAATATTGGTTTGCGTTTGGATGTATCAACTAGATGGAACTCGACATATTTGATGCTTGAAAGTGCACTCCAGTATGAAAAGGCTTTTTATATTCTACATTTGATTGATAGAAATTATACCTATTGCCCTACATTCGATCAATGGAAAAGGGCAGAGAAAATATGTGGATTCTTGGAGCCATTTTATGAGGCAACTAACTTGATTTCTGGTTCAAGTTATCCAACCTCCAACTTGTATTTTATGCAAGTTTGGAAAATTGAATGCATGATCAAAGAGAATTTGGACAGTGAAGATAATATAATCAAGGAAATGACTTCTAAAATGCGTGAAAAGTTTGAAAAATACTGGAAGCTATATAGTGTAGTACTTGCATTTGGAGCAATTCTTGATCCTCGCATGAAATTGCAATTTTTAAAGTTCTATTACTCTAAGTTGGATCATATTTCTGCACATCAAAAGTTAGAGGACGTGAAGAAAATAATGTACAAGCTCTATGATCACTATGCGAACAAGCAAAATGTGGCAAATACTTCTTCTAGTATCTTGATGACATCAAGTGAAGAAAGAAGTAAATCCAAAGTAAAAGGATCCAAAATATTCGATGTAAGTACTTTCTTTTTGTTGTAAATTGAGCACTTTCTAATTATACATTCTTATTCTTATTATTATTATTATTATTTGTTCTTATATGTATTCTAAGCTTTTAACTTCATAGGAATTCAAAGCATTTGAGAATGACTCTGCTTCTAATGATGGAAAGTCATAATTGGATATCTATTTAGAGGAACCAAAGCTTGATCTTGAGAAGTTTCAAGAGATGGATGTCGTTAAGTATTGGAAGAATTATTCTGGAAAATATCCCAATCTTTCGGTGATGGCACGTGATGTACTTAGTATCCCAATTACTACAGTAGCATCGGAATCATCATTCAGCATTGGCGGTCATGTTCTCACAAAGTATAGAAGTTGCATCCATCACGAAAATGTCCAAACACTTGTTGCTACTCGAAATTGGTTGCATGGCTTTACCCAAACTCAAAATGGTAATAGTTTTATCTGGATTCAAATATTGATAGCTTTTAAATTTTGTTATTTATTAATTATTAATTAATTAATATTGCATATCAATTGTAGATGAAAATGAAGATGAAGATGTTAAAAAAACTGTATCAGAAGTGGATTCAAATGTGGTTGAAGATGTGTTGGTGTTGGATATGCTATAAGAACTTGTGCAGCTTTTTTGAGGAGTGACTCATTAAGTTCTTTTTCATTATTTAGTGATATTTTATCGGTTTAATAAATTAAATATTGCCCTCCTCTTTTATATTATGCAATGATGTCTTATTGAATTTTGTAAAAGTTTCAGTTCCATAGAATGAAACAGGTGTGAAAGTCTTGGTCAAATTTTTTTATGACTATAATCTGAAATAAAATAAAATAATAATTATAGGAAACAACAAGGGAATATAGAAAAGAAGTAAAGACCTTTGGCAGAACCGAGACCTATATTTGAACGAGAAATCTAGAATAATACGTATTCGTCAACCTTGTGATTATTTACATTGTTATTTTCTTTTGAAATAAAAACTTTTCTCTACATAAATTAATGTCTATTATTATGTCACTGTAGGTAAAGGATAATGTTTATTTTGAATAATATTAAAGACTTTCACATGATAAGTACTATGTTAGATAAAAAGACAAATTAAAAAATGAAGGACCAGCCCGGCCTAGCCCGCGACCCTCCTAGGGCTGGGTTGGGCTAACCATTTTAAGGCCCATTCAAATGGTGGGCCGGCCCGTCCTAGCCCACCAAATTCAAAAGCCCGTGAGGCCTGGGCTGGGCTGGCTCGTTTTGACAGCTCTATAGTTGAGGCCTGAAAGAGGCGGTTGTGTTATTTTATTATTGTTGTAGTATTTGAATTGATGTGTTTAGATTTCCTTCCTGTTTTAGAATTATTTTCTCAGATATATTTTCTTGGTCGTGTAGAATTGTTTTATTGTGTTATCATATATATATATTAATATCACAAGTTTATTATTAAAGCCCCACCTTACCCTCGTCACTACTTCGCCGAGGTTAGGCTCGGCACTTACTCAGTACATGAGGTCGGTTGTAATGATACTACACTCTGCACTCTTTTGTGCAGATCTAGGTACAGACCATCAGTAGAGATATTTAGAGCGGTTATTCATTCGTTCATAGACACGAGGTACATCTGCCGGCGTTCGCAGATTCTGAGAGTCTTCTCCTATTATTATTTACACAGTTTTATTATATTCAGAATAATTACACTAATTCTTTCAGCCCTTATTTGTAGTATTCTTTAGTAGTTCGTGGATTGTGACACCAGACCCTGGGGTAGTCTTAGAGTTGTTTACATAATTAGTTCGTGATTCGTTTTATTTAAATGGTCATTGTTATCATTTTATTTTATTTTTGTTGGGAATTGTTTTAATTAGGCTCAATTGAAATTTATTTATTTATGCTCAAGTAATTAATCAAGGAAATTAGTTAATCGACTTCTAACATTGACTTGCCTAACAAGTGTGGTGTTAGGCGCCATCACGATCCCTGAGGGTGGGAATTTGGGTCGTGACAAGTTGGTATTAGAGCACTAGGTTTACGTAGGTCCCACAATCCACGAACAAGCTTAGTAGAGTCTAAAGGATCTGTACGGAGACGTCTGTACTTATCTCTCAGAGGCTATTGAGTTAGGAATAATCTCACTCCTATTCTACTCTCTCGTGCGAAATTTCTACCATTGATGGTTGAACTTGCCTATTCTTGTCCTCTCACAAATCTCGACAACGTGCAAAGCGTTTGCAACCGGACAAGAGACGAAGCCCCAATGACAGCTACGATTAGGGAAATAGATAGAAGCAGAGCTCAGACTAAAGCTCGAACATCAACACCTATTGTAAAGTCTCAAATGGATCTAGACACGGAGGTTCTAACTCAGTCGGTACATGTTGGACTAATTCAGATTTCAGAAGGATTTATGGTAACTCCAGTGTTACAGGATGCACTAGTCCGTTTAGTGAGGTTGGAAAAGTTTACCAAACTATTTCCACTCCATTTCAGTGGTACATCTTTTGAGGACCCACATGATTTTCTTGACCGCTGCTATGAAATATTTCGGAACATGGGAATAAGTTGGAAGCAACGGGGTTGAATTATATGAGCTGTGAAGTTTAACATTGTGGATTATCAAGCATTATGACCTATGACTTCGTGCCAAGTGGAGAAGTCCATTGTCAAGGAATAGATTGTGGTGTCATGTGTTATATCGATTTTGGCTTGAAAGGTATAAGGCCTGAGATTTTTGGCAAGAGATAAAGCTAAGAATTGCGGTGTGTCTGTCTCCTTAATGACCATATACCTCAGTACCAAAGGAGTTATATAAACAACTTTAGATCTACATAAGGTTTACTCAGCGTGGAAGTCACGGTTGCGGATTTTGGGGTGCTCCAGAGGGAGTACAGTGGTTGACAAGCTTCTAGACTATATGGTATGTGCCAAAAAAAACAATTATCTGTATAAAGCTTTACTTGTGGGATCGTTGTGCATCAATAGGAATAATAGTTACCCCAAGGAATAACGAAGAGTACATGAATAAATGGGCTAGCGCAGCGGTGTTGAGTCAACATGGTAAAGGATAAATTGGTGTCCGGTGGTTGAGGCAAGCCTACGAAGAGGACGACCAGCCAGTGCAACATCAACTATTTGACTTAGTTCTCATAAATGCTTTAGAAAGAATTTGTCTCTCGGACCCTCCATAATGCGGGGTGCATAAGGTTTGAGCGGTTGCGTCAAGTCATATGACGGTGTTAGAACATGCTACCATGTTCGATAAGTCATCCCGTCACACTCCTATTTCGGTTTATCTAGTCAGAAAGCAAGTCCACTATAATGACCCGGTCGGTCGTTACGTAGAACTTGCATTAAAATTACTGTTATTGACTTGTCATATGTTGGTTATACTTTTCTTGATGTGTTAGAGTTGGTAGGATCGGAATCAGAATGGTTGTGGTGAGAGTTTGGTCATTTAGTCTTTAAAAATAGCCTTAAAATTGGAAAAGTCAACTTAGAGTTGAGTTATTAGTAAACGACCTTGGAATACGGATTTTATGGCTCGGATAGCTTCGTTAGGTGATTTGGGACTTAGGAGTGTATTCAGAATATTTTTGTGATGTTCGGTGTAGCATTAGGATTGAATTGGCGAAAGTTAGTTTTTGGTGATTTTTGGGCGGCAGTGGAAAATAGGCTATCGGGGTCGGAATGGAATTTCGACAGTTGGAACAGGTTCGTAATGTCATTTTGGATATGTCTGCAAAATTTCAGGTCAATCAGAGTTGTTTTGGATAGTTTCTGCATCATGGGTGGATTTTAGAAATTTGAAAGTTCTTAGGCTTGAATCCGATGTGATTTTGGTGTTTTGATGTTAGATTTTGTGTTCCGAGGGTGCAACTAAGTTTGAATGATCATATGTGACGTGTTGGTATGTTTGGTTGGGGTCCCTAGGGGCTCAGGATTGATTTCGGATGGTTAACGGGCACTTTTGGACTTGGGAAAAATGCTGGTTTTCTGGTGTCATTGCGGCAGGAAATTGTTCATCGCGATCGTAAGGAGAAAGCCGCGATCGCATAGAGTAAGAGTTGAGGAAGGTGAAATTATTATATGCGATCGTGTAAGTGTGTCTGCGATCGCATAGCTTGGCAGGCTAGGGCAGTGCGATCGCGTGGCCTTGCTTGCCATCACGTAGGGTTATAGGCGCGTAAGGAGAGAGAGTCCTTTTGTTCTTCGCGATCGCGTGTGTAGGATTGCGATCGCGTGGGGTTGAGGTTCTGTGAATCGCGGTCGCGTGTGAAGCTTTGCGATCGCGTAGGGTATTTGAGGGTCTGTGGAAAATTGCTCTTCGCGATCGCGAGGGTATTTCCGCGATCGCAGTGCATAAATAATTGGGCAGTTAAATTAAAACCCTTCCGCGACCATAACCTATTTTAACACCATTTTGAACGGGAAGAAGCTTTTGAGGCGATTTTGAAGAGGAAAAATCAGTGTTCATCATAGAGGTAAGTATTTTGGACCTTAAAACTTGATTATAGGTGATTAAGGAACAAAATCTCAGTGTTTAATTGATGAAAATCAGTAGAAAAAGGTGGGGTTAGGGCTTGAGATTATGAGACCTTTAGGAGTCGATTTGAGAGGTCAAACGAACTCTGATTTTAGCGTTATTTATATGTACGGACTCGTGAGATGATGAAGAAAAATTTTGATATAAAATTTTTCGAGTTCCGAGATGCGGGCCCGGGGGTCGGGTTTTGGCAAATTTCGGATTTTGAGCTAAAATGGGTACTTTTCAATTGAAATTCATTCCTTAAGAATAATTTGATGATAAAGGTATGATATTTACATATTTGGAGCGCTCAGAAGTTGATACGAGAGGCAAGCGGGTTGCAGAGTAGCTTTCAGTCTAGTTTGAGGTAAGTAATGTCTTTAAATCCTGTCCTGAGGGTATGAAACCCCGGACTCTACACCCTTTCACAGGTTTTGGAATGCAAAGGTTGGAACTTTGGAAATATATTCCCTATTTAGGCAACTATTGAGTTGCGAAACCGATTTTTAAAGCCTATGCTTAATAGTATTGATATGATTTGGGCTGTAAGCCATGTTTGGGGCCTAGTGCCAATCTGTTTAACCCTTAGGGGTTGTTTTTACTATCTTTCCCCACTTGATATGTTATGATTTTCACTCAGTCTATTCTTGAAAATTATTTTGACACTCAGAGTATTTTGGTACTATTTCTTGAAAATGAAACACTATTTTTGTGTCGAGAACCCGGTATATTTATGACCTTAAGGGCATGTTGAGAGTGTATGACTGAGTGAGGCTGTGGGCCATTATTGTGAGGATGTTGTGATATGATAGAGGCTGCGGGCCAATATTGTATTTGATTTATGCCAAGTTGTGGCTTGTTATAGCGCTTGGGCTGTAGGAGCCCCTCTGGAGTGTGTACACACCCCCAATGAGCGCAGGTACCTACTGAGTGATGCCCGCGGGGCTGATATTGAGTGATTGCGAGGCTGCCTGATGGGTTGATATTGAGTTATTGTGAGGTTGCCTGATGGGCTGATACTGAGTGACTGTGAGGTTGCCTGATGGGCTGATATTGAGTGATTGTGAGGTTGCCTGATGGGCTGATACTGAGTGATTGTGAGGTTGCCTGATGGGCTGATACTGAGATTGTTATGAGAAATGATTATGGACCGAGGGGTAGATTTATGAAATTTTTACTGAGTTTTGACTACGAGTCACTTCATTTTTCAAATCGATTTTTATTGAGAGTTTTACTGAGATATATTGAAATTATACTTATTTCAAAGGACTTCTGGAAATTGGTTTTTGAACTTATGTATTTGATGAATACTTATGGTGACTTGGTGATTTTACTGTTTTTGAGAATTGGTGTATATGTGCTGTGTGTTTCTTATTTCTCAGACTGTGATTTATTTTCATTACTACTGAGTTGGCGTACTCATCATTACTCCCTGCACCTCTGTGTGTAGATCCAGGTATTGGTTCGGAGCAGTAGTCCTCCGAGTTTCGTTCATCGTCAGCTTGGGGATTTCGAGGTAGCTGTCCAGCGTCCGTAGCTTCCCCATTTCCCTTCTTTATTTAGTATTAGTATTTTATTCCTAGACTTTGTCTTGACGATAGCAGAGTTAGTTTATTTCGTAGATGCTCATGGCATGTTGACTCCGGGTCTTGGGGACGGTTGTAGACTGTTAGCTTAATTGTTTTGTTTAAAGATTTTGAAATTTATATGCGTATTATGAATCGTTGAAAATAAATTGAGATATTTGAAAAGAAAAAGCTGAAAATTTGGAGTGTTGGCTAGCCTAGTCCCACGATAGGCGCCATCACGACCGGTTAGAATTTGGGGTTGTGACATCCACAAACTCATTAAATGACTCAAATATGATTGTAAAATTTTGGACGACTCGGGCCAGGTTGATACTTTATTTCGGCTAGTGATAGAAATTGTCCTAGACTTGAGAGAGTCATATTTCATCAGAACACTCAAGCTACGTGCCCCATTGTAGTTACAACTCAACTTACATGTCGAAGGTGGAGGTCAGACTCCTAGAGGTGGAGACCTAGCATGTTGGTATATTTTCTATCGTAGGGCTGAGGTCGTTACATTAAATGGTGTTATTACAAGAACAATCTCTAATTATTATAAGGTGATGATTTCCTGAACTTAATACGGTTATACATAACTAATAAAGTTCTTCTAATATGCTCTACTCTCGGGTGAGCTTCGTAACTCAAAATTCTACTTGTGAGAACACTAGTATCGAGAAATCCTATGGAGATAGCTATGTCTACCATTACGTGTTGTAATTTAATTTAACGGATAATAATCAAAAGAAAAAAGTGGAAGGTTTTGAGTGACGATATGCATATTACTTGTGATTCAGAATTGAGGACGAGATCCTCGCGTTTTGATATGATTTGGTGTGTTTAAACCGGGCTACGAGTCGCGATGGAAATTCTTGTGTTTAAATTCTCTCGTGTGAATCAAAATTTTACTATAGTACTGGTAGGGAGTCATACCTGTTAGGCTTATTCAACAATTTATGTATAAAATAATGATAATAATCATAATAATAAATGAATAATTAATAATAAAAGTAATACTAATAATAAGTAAATAAATAAGGAAATTAATTAATTAACTGTGCATAATTTTCCAAATTCGTGTTATAATTATTGAGCCTTGACCTACGAGGTATGTGCCTTCCCGGGTGGCGTTAAATGAGACGTTGATTCGGGTATATAATTATGAGACCTTCGTGAATCGCATTTCGTTATCAGTGTTGTGAAGGTTTGAATGGAGATTTTTTTTTCTTTGTTGACGTGAAGCAATTTGATGATTCTGTAAGTGACTGTGAACAACTATTAAGAAACATATTGAGCCAAAAGGATGTTCCCTTCGAATGGTCAGGCGAGTGTGGGTTGAACTTTCAGAAACTTAGGATTAGCCTTGACTGCAGCACCAGTGTTAGTGTTACCATCAGATTCGGGTTCTTTCACGGTGTATTGTGATGCTTCTCGGGTTGGACTTGGATCAGTATTGATACAGGATGGCAGGGTGATTGTGTATGCGTCTTGTCAGTTGAAAGTCCATGAGAAGAATTACCATGTTCGTGACTTAGAGATGGCAGCCATTGTTCATACCTTGAAAGGTTAGAGGCACTACCTTTATGGTGTGCAGTGTGAAGTTCGTAGTCTCCAGTACTTATTCAAGCAGAAAGATCTAAATTAGAGGCAGCGGAGATGGTCAGAGTTGTTAAAAGATTATGATGTCACTATATTGTATGTCACGACCCCAAATCCTAACAGGTCGTGATGGAGCCTATCGTGGAACTAGGCTAGCCAACCATCACATTACTACACATTTGTTCTGTTATAGTAATTCACAATTCAATAATAAGCAGCAAACATAGCATAAAATAATTTATTTAGTCTTAGTGCCCCAATAATAGCCTAAACAAAACCTCCCAAGACTGGAGTCAACATGGTCACGAGCATCTACGAAATAAAACTAACTCTACTAGTGTCTTAAATAAAGTCTAGGAATAAAATACTAATACTAAATAAGGACGGGAAATGGAGAAGCTGCGGACGCTGGACAACTACCTCAAAATCCCCAAGCTGACGATGAACGAAACTCGGATGACTACTACTCCAAACCAGTACCTGGATCTGCACACAGAGGTACAAGGAGTAATGATGAGTACGCCAACTCAGTAGTAATGAAAATAAATCACAGTCTGAGAAATACAAAACACACAGCACAGATACACCAATTCACAAAAAACAATAAATCACCAAGTCACCATAAGTATTCATCAAATACATAAGTTCGAAAACCAATTTTCAGAAATCCTTTGAAACAAGTATAATTTCAATATATCTCAGTAAAACTATCAGTAACAATAAGTTTGAAAGACGAAGTGAATCGTAGTAAAAAACTCAGTAAAATTTTCATAAATCTGCCCCTCGGGCCATAATCATTTCACATAACAATCTCAGTATCAGCTCATCAGGCAACCTCACAGTCACTCAGTATCAGCCCATCAGGAAACCTCACAGTCACTCAATATCAGCCTCGCGGGCATCACTCAGTAGGTACATGCGCTCACTGGGGGTGTGTACAGACTCCGGAGGGGCTCCTATAGCCCAAGCGCTATAACAAGCCACAACATGGCATAAATCACACACAATATTGGCCCGCATCCTCACTCATATCATAACATACTCACAATATTGGCCCGCATCTTCACTCAATCAGACACTCTCAACATGCTCTTCAGGTCATAAATATACCGGGTTCTCAACCGAAAATAGTGTTTCATTTTCAATAAATAGTATCAAAATACTCTGAGTGTGAAAACAATTTATCAAGAAACGACTGAGTGAAAATCATAACATATAAGTGAGGAAAATAGTAAAATCAACCCTCGAGGGATAAACAAATCGGCACTAGGCCCCAAACATGGCTTACAACCCAAAACATATCAAATATATATCAATATTGTTAAGCATAGGCCTTAAAATCGATTTCACAACTCAATAGTTACCTAAATAGGGAATATATTTCCAAAGTTCCATCCTTTGCATTCCAAAACCCGTGAAAGGGTGCAGAGTCCGGGGTTTCATACCCTCAGGACAGGATTTAAAGACATTACTTACCTCAAACTAGCCCGAAAACTATTCCACAATACGCTTGCCTTTTGAATCAACTTGTGAATGCTCCAAATCTACCAAATTCAGATTTTTATCATCAAATTATGCTTAAGGAATGAATTCCAATTGAAAAATATTGATATTAAGCACAAAACCCGAAATCGGTCAAAACCCAACCCCCCGTCCCGCGTCTCGGAACTCAGAAATTTTTATGCCAATTTTTTTTTGTCATCTCACGAGTCCGTACATATAAAGAACGCAAAAATCAGAGTTCGTTTGACCCCTCAAATCGACCCCTAAAGGTCTCATAATCTCAAACCCTAACCCCCACCTTTTTCTACTGATTTTCATGAATTAAACACTAAGATTATGTTCCTTAATTACCTATAATCCAGTTTTAAGGTCCAAATTAATTACCTCTATGAAGAACACTGATTTTCCCTCTTCAAAATCGCCTCAAAAGCTTCTTCCCGTTCAAAAATGGTGTTAAAATAGGTTATGGTCGCAGAGGGTTTTTAATATAACTGCCCAGATTTTTTTATAAAATGGCGTGTGCGTTCACGCTCCCAGGCGTGTTCACACAGTGTCCTTCCTACTCTCTCACGTGATCGCAGCATTGTGCACGCGATCGCATAGTGTACTAGTCCCCTTTCTGTCACGACCCAATTCTCCCTCCGACTGGGTCTCGTGACGGCACCTAGTCTAGACGACTAGGTAAGCCTATACCTTAAGCGAATTTAGATAAAACAGGTAAAATAACAATAAGTGAAATAAAGCATAGTAAAGTCGATGTCGCTCGGCATTAACAGTTACTTTACCCAGAACCCGGAATATCACAATACATCACAAGCTACTCTACTTCTCAATATGTACAACTGGATAGAAAAGACCGTATAGTTTCATCTACAAGTACTACAACTTCAATATAGGAAGGGGACTCGGAGATCTGCGGACGCTGCAGGTTATACCTCGAGTCTCCTCATACTGCTGCTGCTGGCTAGCTGAGATACCGTGTACTAGGACCTGGATTTGCACATGGGGAAAAAATGCGCAGAAGGGCGTGAGTACTCCACATTCGGTACCCAGCAAGTGCCAAGCCTAACCCCAGTCAAGTAGTGACGAGGTCAGGTAGAGGCCCTACTGAGGTTTGCAAAGTAACAGATATAGAGAACAAGTAAGTAAAACAGGTGATAATCGACAGGAATTATAAGTAAAGGCTAGCAAGAAACGGTATAATCAAATGCTCGGATCAACGCAATATATATATATAGATCTGTAAGAAAGTAAAGGTACAATGCAATGCAATATGAGGGAAAGGCTCAGGTCTATGCCCGCAATCCCTGTATGCAATGCAGAATGAGGGAAAGGCTCAGGTCTATGACCGCAATCCCTGTATGCTATGCAAAATGAGGGAAAGGCTCATGTCTATGCCCGCNCAAAATAACGTAGTCTAAGGGTTTGAGGAAAAACCAGTTGGAAATCTCAAAGAAAAATCATTAAATCAGTTTCAAAGAATAGTAACGATTGGAAAATCAGTTAGAAATCAATTTACCATGATAAATCTTAAGTTATTATGCAATGTGGATGATAACAGTAATAATAGAGTTGAAAATGGAGCATTATGTAGAAAGAAATAAGGAACTTCAGTGAAAATATCCCGTGCACGCGCTCGTGACCTCACGTACACGGGGGTTTTTTATAGCAAAAATTCGATGGGATAACGTAAATATAAATTCAAGAAATCGAAATAACTAATTAATTCAGAACTAATACAAAAATTAGAAAATTTGACCAAAACGCCCCTCAGGCCCACGTCTCGGAATCAGGAAAAATTTATATTTTCTGAACCCTTGTTCTCTCACGAGGCTAACCATATGAAAATCTCTCAAGTCGGAGGTCAAACACCCAATCGAAACCCCAAAAATCGGTCTAGGAAGTTTCTTTTAATTTTTCCCAATTTCAACTCAAAAATCTCGAATTTAAGGGTGGAATTTAAGATTATGAACATGGGAATTAACCTATGGTGTATAGTAATCACTCACCTCGATTACCCAGGTGAAAATCTNGTCTTTTGTTGCTGGTGCGGCTCCGCGCCTGCAGAAACCCAATCGCAGGTGCGGGATTCACTTAAGCTGGACAGAGGTCGCGCCTGCGGGTCTTTTGTCGCTGGTGCGGCTCCGCGCCTGCGGAAACCCAATCGCACTTGCGGAGACTGGGAAGGCCTAGCCCAACCTCACACCTGCGGCTAGGGGGCCGCTCTTGCGAGCTCGCACCTGCGGAATTTCCATCGCAGGTGCGAAAACACCAGAAGGAGCCTGGTTCAGCAATTTACCAAGTCCAAAATTCTTCCGTTAAGCATCCAGAACAACCTCGAGGCCCCCAGGACCTCAACCAAAACCACCAACTGACCCCAATACCTCATTCCAACTTAGTCGAGCCTTAAAAACACGTCCCATAACATCAAAATACCCAAAAATGCATAGATTCAAGCCTAAGAATCATAGGGATTTTCAAGAATTCACCCCCGACGCCGAACCACGTCTAAACTCGTTCGAATGACCTCAAATTTTGCACAGAAGTCATAAATGACATTCCGGACCTGCTGTCGCTTTCGGAATTCCATTCCGAGTCCGATATCTGTAACGACCCGGTCTATCGTTACGCGAAACCTACATTATAACTGTTGTTAGTGGCTTATTATATGTTGGTTATTCTATTATTAATGTGTTAGAGTTGATAGGCTTGAAATCGAAATGGTTAAATGAGAATTTAGTCACTTAGTCCTTAAGAACAACCTTAAAATGGGAAAAGTCAACTAAGAGTTGACTTATTGGTAAACGACCTCGGAATACGTATTTTATGGTTCGGATAGCTTCGTTAGGTGATTTGGGACTTAGGAGTGTGTTCAGAATATTTTTAGGATGCCCGATGTAGAATTAGGCTTGAATTGGCGAAGTTAGTATTTTGGCGAATTCCGGTTGATAGGCGAGATTTTGATCCGAGGGTGGGAATGGGATTCCAAGAGTTGTTGTAGCTTCGTTAGGTCATTTTA
>ML269953.1:6473-22015 GCA_005239495.1 Nicotiana undulata | reverse complement strand
TGATTCTTTCCACTACTCTCATGAGAGCGGGCCGTACGCCACGGCGGAATAGATGCATCTATGATTCGAGTCGTTCGACCCTTCGGCAATGCACATTTTATTATTGTTGGTTCGGGTCGTTCGACCCTCGGAATTTGCTACGTATGGTATATACATATTATATACCATCTGTGACTTGAACTATTAAATTGTCTTATGGACGTAAATTGCTAAATGAAATGACGAAAATCGGAGAATTTATAAATTTATGGAAACAATTGATCTTTCCTTTCATTATTTGTCATTAGATGTTAATAACCATGTTGATAGCCTTCATCTATTATATTTTATTGACCTCTAGCAAGTGTCAAAATCGACCTTTCATCACTACCTCTCTGAGGTTAGGCGGGATACTTACTGAGTACACGTTATTTTCGTACTCATGCTACACTTGATGTGCCTTTTTATTGCACAGGTACATTCATAGCTAGTGGCCCTTCTCGACACGGCGATGTGGCTGACTTGGAGACTTAGACGAGCTGCACCATCCAGAGACGACCCGCAGCCAACAGAGTCTCCCTCATATTGTATTTATTTTCATTTTAAATTCCTTGTCCAATTTGTACTTCGGACAAGCTTGTAGTATTTGTATAATTCTTAGAATTCTCTCATGCACTTGTGACACCGGGTTCTGGGATGTGTTTGGGATGCATTTTATTAAAATGAAATATTAAGCCATCGTATTTACTTAGCGGATTTTATTCAGCTATTATTTAATAAAGTGAAAGGTAATGATTTTATAAATGCTAAAATAGGAATTTAACTTAACCAATTAATGATTGGCTTGCCTGGCAGTGGTGTCCGGCGCCATCACGACCTTATGGATCTTGGGTCGTGACACATGGAGTCGGTTGTACTGAGCTACACTTCTGCACTTCTTGTGCAGATTCTGGTGTTGGTACCAACAGCGGTTAGTGGAGCCTTGCTCAGACTTACTTATCACGGCAATCTGAGGTAGAGCTACAGAACATTTAGAAATACTGAAGTCTCTAAGTTTCTTGCACAGTTATTTCATTTAGACAATAGTACTTTATTTCTGACCTTGGTTGTAGTATTTTTAATTAGTAGCTCAAGTACTTTTTACACCAGATTCTGGGAGTTGGCAAGACAACGTATTATGATTTATTATATCTATTTTGAAGTTATACGGTCCTTATTTCTTATTTAACTGCTTGTAAAATTATTAAAATGAATAATGTGTAAGCTAATGTTGGCTTGCCTAGCAAGTAAACCTTTGACGCTGTCACAGCCTCGTGGTTAGGATTTCAGGTCATGACAGTATGCATCAAACCTATCTAGGTGCGTTGACATGAAAGAAGGAAAGTTAATGTTTATGAAAAGCCATGATTGTCATATTTTCATGGAACCTTTTATGCCTATTGCGTTTATGGCATTGCTTCATAGAGTATAAAAGCTCATCACAGAGGTAAGCTTATTTTAAGAGGAGTTGATAATATATCACCTTGAGGGTGGAGAACCTAACGTACATGGAGAGTAACATTCGCCTAACTTTAAACAAGTTGGAAAAAAAAATTATCTTGGTTTTGTTGATGTGCTGAAACATCTTCCAATTCACCTTGCACAAGAGGCATGACTTGGAGGGCCAATTCAATACAGATGGATGTATCCATTCGAGAGGTAATGACTTTTAAATATTTATCTTTATGTATTTTACCTTAACAATATTCCATCGAAAATAATGTGCAGAACTGTCGGGGATGCCACCGGATAGAGATATTGATTTTTGTATTGATTTGGCTCCGGGCACAAAGCCCATTTCTATTCCACCATACCGTATGGAGCCACCTAAGTTGAAGGAACTGAAGGAACAGTTGCAGGATCTGCTTGATAAAGGATTCATTAGGCCTAGTGTCTCACCCTTGGTGCGCCAATGTTGTTTGTGAAGAAGAAGGATGGTTCGATGCGGATGTGTATATATTATCGGTAGTTGAACAAGGTTACTATCAAGAACAAGTATCCTTTATCGAGGATTAGTGACTTATTTGATCAGCTTCAGAGTGCCCAAGTGTTTTCGAAGATTGATTTACAATCTAGCTACCATTAGTTGAAAATTAGAGCATCAGATGTCCCTAAGAAAGCCTTTCGGACTCGGAACTCACATTAAGAGTTCCTAGTGATGTAATTTGGCTTGACAAATTCCCCAGCAACATTTATGGATTTGATGAAGTGGGTATTTAAGCCATATTTGGATTCTATTGTGATTGTCATCATTGATGATATCCTGATCTACCCCCGCATTCGAGAGGAGCATGAGTAGCATCTTCGGGTAGTCCTTCAGACCCTTGAGAGATAGTCAGTTATATGCCACGTTTTCAAAGTGTGAGTTTTGGTTGGACTCGATTGCCTTTTTAGGGCGTGTTATCTTTCAAGGGCATTAAAGTTGATCCTAAGAAGATTGAGGCAATTCAAAACTGACCTAGACCTATTTCAGCTACAAAGCTTTGGAGCTTCCTGGATTAGGCAAGTTATTATCGCCGGTTTGTGGAGGGGTTTTCACCCATCAAAACCTCATTGACTAGATAAACCCAGAATGGTGCCCTATTCAGGTGGTTGTATGAGTGTGAGTTGAGCTTTCGGAAGCTCAAGACTTCTTTGACTAAAGATCCGGTGTTGGTATTGTCCATTGGGTCAAGATCCTACATGATGTATTGTGATGCATCGCGTATTGGGATCGGTGTAGTGTTGATGCAAAGATGTAAGGGTGATTGCATAAGCGTCATGACAGTTGAAAGTTCACTAAAAGAATTACCTTGTTCATGACTTGGAGTTTGCAGGTATTGTTCATGCATTGAAGATTTGGAGGAATTACCTCTACGGCGTGTCATGTGAGGTATTAATTTCTCATTGAAGTCTACAGTATTTGTTCAAGCATAAGGATCTCAATTTTAGGCAACGGAGGTGGTTGGAGCTGTTGAAAGACCATGATATTACCATTTCTATTATCCCGGGAAGGCCAATGTGGTGGACGATGTCTTGAGTAGAAAGGCTGTGAGTATGGGTAGCCTTGCATATATTCTAGTTGGTGAGAGACCACTACCAACGGATGTTCAGGACTTGGCCAACTAGTTTGTGAGGTTAAATATTTCGAAGCTTGGTCGAGTCCTTGCTTGCACTATTTCTCGGTCTTCTTTGTATGAGCGCATCATAGAGCATCCTTATGACAACCCTTATTTGCTTGTCCTTAAGGACACGATGCAGCACGGTGATGCCAAGAAGGTTTCTATTGGAGATGACGGAGTGTTGCAGATGCAGGGTAGGATTTGCCTGCCAATATGGATAGGCTTCGTGAGTTGATTCTTGAGAAGGCCCACAGTTCGCAGTATTCCATCCATTCGGGTGCCGCCATGATGTATCAGGATTTGAGGCAGCATTATTGGTGGAGAAGAAAGAAGAAAGATATAGTTGCGCATGTAGCTCGGTATCTGAATTGTCAGCAGGTAAAGTACAACCATCAGAGGCCTGGCGGTTTGCTTCTGAGGCTTGAGATTCCTGAGTGGAAGTGGGAGCATATTGCCATGGATTTTTTTGTCGGACTCTCATGGACACAGAAGAAATTTCACATTGTAAGGGTGATTGTGGATAGGTTGACCAAGTCAGCATATTTTATTCCAGTATAAGTTACGTATTCTTCAGAGCGATTGGTTGTGGTCCATAACCGTGAGATTGTTATGCACGGTGTGGCGGTGTCCGTTATTTCTGATCAGGGCACGGAGTTCACATCGCATTTCTAGAAGGCCATACAAATGTAAGTTAGGCACGCGGGTTAAGTTGAGTACAACATTTCACCCTCAGACGGACAGGCACTCCGAGCGTACCATTCAGATATTGGAGGATATGATTCACGCATGTTTTAGGGATTCCCGGGGGTTCTTGGGATCAGTTATTGCCGCTTGCGAAGTTTGCCTACAACAACAGCTACAAATCGAGTATTTAGACAGCTCCCTATGAGGCATTTTATGGAAGGTGGTGTCGTTTGCCAGTTGGTTGGTTTGAGCCGGGAGAGGCTCGGTTGTTGGGTACGGATTTGGTTCAAGATGCCTTAGAAAAGGTCAAGATGATTTAGGATGGACTTTGCATAGCTCAGTCTAGGCATAAGAGTTATGCTTATCGTAGAGTTCGTGATGTTGAATTCATGGTTGGAGAGAGAGTATTCCTCGGGGTTTTACCCATGAAGGGTGCGATGAGGTTTGGGAAGAATAGCAAGTTGAGCCCTAGGTATATCGGACCCTTTGAGATTCTTGAGAGGGTTGGTGAGGTGGCCTACAAGCTTGCTTTTCCACCTAGCTTATCAACAGTCCATCTGGTGTTCCTTTTGTCCATGCTCCGGAAGTATCACGGTGATTCAGTCCACGTATTAGATTTCAACTTAGTCCAATTGGACAAAGATTTGACTTATGAGGAGGAGTCGGTGGCCATTCTAGTCCGGCACGTGTCGGGCCGGAAGTTGTAGTATAAGAGTTATCCTTTAGTTATGTGCAGTGAAGAAGTCAGTCGATCAAGGCAGCTATGTGGGAGTCCAAGTCCGATATGCGGAGTACATACCCACACCTTTTCACCAGTCAAGGTACATTTCTATGTCTTTTAGAGGACGAACGTTTGTTTTAGAGGTGGAGAATGTGATGACCTAATAGGTCATTTTGAGTATTAGCCCTTAATTTCATGCTCTGAGATCTCCATTAGCATTGTTTGGAGTTTCTTGGTTTGCGTGCATGGTCTGTGTCACTATTTTAAAAGCTTTTATGTGAAAATTTAAAGAAAACATGATTTGTGACAATTTTTTGTGAAAACAACCTCGGATCGGTATTTTTACAATTCCAGTAGGTCCATATCGTGATTTTGGACTTAAGCGTATGTCCCCGGAATTGAAATTAGAAGTGCCTAAATTGATTTGACTCATTTTTCCAAAATCTAGCGTTTTGGAAGTTTGAGAATTTACTTAGTTTGACCGTAAGTTGACTTCTTAGCTAACGTGTTCGGATTTTGATATTGAAACTTGGAATAGTTTCGTATCGCTAATTGGGACTTGTCTGGAAAATTTGGGTCAATTCGGAAGTGATTTCACATGATTCTGTCACAACCCTAATTTGCCTCTGTAAGATGTCGTGGCGGCACCTAGTCTCTAAGACTAGGTAAGCCTAAACAACATGCGGAAACAGTAGATAAAAGCTTAGAATTTCAAAACTTCAACAATATCGTAAATAAAACTACAAACCCAATACATACAATTCTCAAACCTCGTGAAATATAAGTCACAAGATCTAGATACAGTACTAAACACTTTTATACATCACTGTCTATAAAGGTGTAAAGAAATAAGAAAGGGCAGTATAGAAGGGGA
The DNA here is from genome assembly GCA_005239495.1 of Nicotiana undulata. Taxonomy (NCBI): domain Eukaryota; kingdom Viridiplantae; phylum Streptophyta; class Magnoliopsida; order Solanales; family Solanaceae; genus Nicotiana; species Nicotiana undulata. Next base: position 16,617 of record ML269953.1, on the reverse strand, counting down.
CTCTGAGGCCTGCGGACGCGGGAAGGTGTACCTTGACGTCTCCAAGGAAGCCACTCAACACGCTCATACCAAAGCTGATAGCATGTACTTTAATATACACAAAACATGTGCAAAAGTGTAGTATGATTACACCACAATGGTACCTAGTAAATGCCAACCCTAACCTCGGTAGAGTAGTGACGAGGTCAGGTCAAGGCTCTACTGGAGATAATAAGAAATAAGACAAAAGATATAATAATATAATGATAATTACAAGGAAATGAAACAATAAAGAATTTACGGAAAGATAACAACACGGAATCAGGGCAGTTAACACAACCCGAAAGGAAAACAAGGATTTTACATGTTAAGGAAACAACAACCAAACAAAATACAACAATTAGAGAGAGATCAACAGGGGCACTACCGAGGTACCACCTTGTAGTTGTAAATCATAAAAGTAAATTACAATCTTTCTTTATATCACCGCGGGAGCCTTTATATTAGTTTTGAAAAAATGATTTTCCCGAAACAGAACCCTGCGCTACTTTATCACACTGTATGGCTTCTAGTAGTTCCCCTACTAACCACGTGTATCAAGATCACCTTATCACACTGCATGTGTTTCAACACCCAGGCCTTATACCACTGTATACGGCTAAAGTTGGGGAGACCAATTTTGTGAGTATTGTGGTATCTTATGCTTGTTCGTATGGCCCAAGGGTCGACGACCAATAGCCTCCAACCTAAATGGATATGGGTCCGAGATCCGCATGAGGAACGGCACAAAAATCGAGGCGGACAGTTTTGTAACGAAGTACGATTTTGTACCTAGGCATTGATTAGCAGAATCAATCAAGATCTTTACAATTAATGCTTATGTACTATGTTAAGACTTCCCTTCTTATAAAAAGGGGATCCTTGCCATTTTGTAAAAGACAATACATTGAATACAAGTCATAAGAACACTCTCTGCCTCAATATCAAACATCCTATATTCCTCTTTATTAGCTCATTTACTTGCATTTATTTCTTTCTTTTACTTGTTCTTTATTTATAGCTTATCATTGATCATAAATAGTATATCTCAAGGCCCATAAGCCTGTTACAGCTCCATCGACCACCCGATCTAGGCCCGAATCTCGGTCTCAGGAACCCTCGAGGCCAACATCGAGCCTCCGACCTAAGGCATTCTGGTTTGCTTTCCTTTAACCTTTTAATCGTTTTCTCACTTTTCTATCCTAATGCATTCAGCTAAAACTGTTCAATAACCGGCATTAAAATAAATCACATATTTTTAGGACCGCAAACTAAATATAATTGTAGTTGACATTTTCACGGTAAACAGTTTGGCGCCCACCATGGGGCTAAAAATAATAGTAATTGTTTTGGTGCTGGTTCATTAAAAAACATAAGTCGCCTTTTTACATTTTTTTCTTGTCCAAAGAACCTTTTCTTTCGAGCCAGATGGCAAGACCAGCAAATGAATACGAAGATAGCGGTTCTGAAAGCTTCAAGGAAAATGGCATAACCATCGCGAGTGCTGGTTCACCGCTGCAGAACCGCAGTGACTCACCTGAGTTGAACCCCAAAGGTACAGACTCAAGCAGCGCACGGCAAGATGATAACAGCTCCCACGTCAACGGCAGTATGCATTGAGGAGATCGATATAGGACACGAGAGGCCCCAGCGCAGGGTAAAGGAGAAGCCAGCCTCGGTATGATCTTTGAGATGCTGCAAACGCAGCAAGCGGCCATTGCTCAGCTGTTGAACCGCTAGAAAATTTCTGGCACGGGGGGATCAAGATTGATTCCTCGGATTCGGCGACTAGCAGAAAGGTCTAGCAATGAGGGGCTAGCAACTGACCCTGCTATTATAAGGACACTCGAAAGCCTCGCAAAGAGGATATGATCAAGGATCCCAGAGAGGGAGCCAAGGCCATACAGGGAAAGATATCGGCCTTATGTCAAGATCCGGAAGGATGCAGTAAGGAACAGCGCACCCCAAGCCAACTAAAGGGCGGACCGAGGTCAGGATCCCCAAGATCGGTGGATAAGCCCAGAACTGACAAGTATCGGGCCCGACGGAAATATCCCATTCACCCAAATACGACTTCGGAATGGATGTCGCAGATGTTGTAGCGGCCATGGGTAGAATCAGGGACACCAGATGGCCAAAACCCATACTGACAGATCCTTCACGGAGAAACCCTAATGTAATGTGCAGACTCCACGGCGTGCACGGCCACATGACCGAAGATTGTAGATAGCTCTGGGATGAAGCAACTCGATTGATAAGCAAAGGATACCTCCGAGAGTTTACAACAGCTAGACTGCAGGGTAAGCTCGAGAAATGAGAACCCCTCCCTAGAAGAGCAGAACCAGGTAAGAAAACTTCGGCCAGACAGACGCCTATCCGAAAGCAAGGTACGCAGTTCCTTGCCTAGCTGAATAGCATAGAACCCCCTTAAGCGAGATAAAACTCATGTGGTGGCTGCCACACCCCGAGATTCGAAATGTATTGCATTTATGCACGCTTAAATAGTATGTTTATTTCGGTACCTATCACTAAGACCCGAATTATTGGGTCGACCGATCATGTAAGCTCATCGATCTCTAAGGGGGTAGTCACTGGTTCGAGAGAACCGCCGAACCTCTGAATTTGGGCCAATCTATTGTCGGCCTGCGACCCCCCCCCCTCCCCCCCAATTAACAGCGAGCCTATTTTTTGGTGCACAGGCCCTGTTTGCTTGAAGGATCTTGGGTCCCGCGTAATCCCGAGATCATCGTTGGGCAGCACGGTCGGACCATCTTCGGAGACCGCGATAATGACTAATAACCGAGCCAAATATGAGGTTAACAGGATCAAATCCCATTGAAGAACATGTCGATTTTTGTTGGGAAAACCCGAACACAGTTTCAGCGCCATGGTCACCTCGCAAGGTACAAATTCCGGCGAAGGAGCAAAGGACGACGCCCTCAAAGATCTTTACCAGTAAATCGATTCTACGGGGGGCACTTCAAAGGCCGGATCTCCCCGACAGTGCACCCGCTCGTGGAATAGGAAACGACCGTTGACACCGGCGACGACAAGTAAAACCAAACCTACTCTATTTTATGACTAATTATTTTTAAAAGCGCATAATTCCCAAAAGGAACCAGTAACCCAGCACTGGACCATAACGGCCCGCAGCGCCACGAAGGACTAGTCCGCAGGACCCGCCCTGCAGATGCTAGGAAGCGGGCAGCCGGTAGTAGGGCTGCCCGAGGATCATAAACTCGAAAGATCATGTCAAATGACAAGCACACCTACAGAATCTGACGGCTGAACCGGCATCCAAAATCCAAAGAGGGAGCCGGGAAGCGCAAAGAAAGGTGGAAGCAAGCGCTGGAGTCAATTGAACGCACCCATGCCCCGACGCTTCCAACACAAGGATACCTAGTGGAGACATCAGAACTTCCACCAGCTCCAAAAAGGGCCCGGAAGACCCCCAAGATGTAGTAGCGCACGTTGCACGTTTTTCCTTTGGTCGGGTTTTTTCCCTAAAAGGGGTTTTACCGGCAAGGTTTTTAACGAGGAAACACCTAAAAATAGATCTACCAAGTATGGCGAGTCAAACGTTCAAATAAACCGCGCCTGTATAGAAGAGCCGGAACCTGTACACTCATATCAAATAATCAAGGAAGCATTTTTACGTCGAACACTTTGCTCACCTTAGATATGATTATTACTGACAATAGTCAAAACCCGAGGTCGTAAGATCCCAAGAGGGTAACCTCAGGAATGTCTGAAAACTGTAAGTCCTACAGGCATGATCAAGATATACTGAAAACTGTAAGTCCTACGGACATGATCAAGATATACTGAAAATTGTAAGTCCTACGAGCATGACCAAGTATACTGAAAACTGTAAGTCCTACGGCCATGATCGAGATATATTGAAAATTGTAAGTCCTACGGGCATGATCGAGATCGTAAGGTCCCCACCAGGCGCACGTAAATAACAAGATACTGTCCTGACTTTAAAGCCGAGGCTATATATTCGAACTTGTAAGACCCTTAAAAAGGCATACCCTCGAATAAATATGCCAAGGATACGATACTCGGGACTAAGGGCTATGTCCGAACAAGACGACTACGGTCGATGGGTTTCGACCCAACTACAACAAGCTATTCGTGGACGCCCGACTATTGCCACAAAACTCAATCCTTCGAAATTATTTCGGAAAGAACCAGTAAAATCATGGTACTTTTAGTGTAAGCAAGGGCTTCGAACATTTTAATGTAGGCTCAAGAACAGGGCTTCAAACATTTTTATGTCAGCTCGTGAGAAAGAGTCTTTCTCGTTCATCGTAATGGCTCGTAATCGAGGCTCTTTTGGGCCGTCGAAGAGTCAGATGAACACAAGAAAACACTAAGTAGATCCCTAAGGGGTGAAAAATACAGCCATATCAAAAGTCACGTAAGTGCCATTAAGCCAGCTCAGAAAAGCCTACGGGCTAACCCAAAACCTGAAGGGTCGATGAACTCGAGTCGCAATCTGGCTCGGGGACTGAGCCCAGAAAGGTTAATCAAAAGTCGCGTAAATGCCATTAAGCCAGCACAGAAAATCCTACTGGCTAACCCAAAACCTGAAGGGCCGATAAACTCGAGTCGCAATCCGGCTCGGGGACTGAGCCTAGAGAGGTTAATCAAAAGTCGCGTAAGTGCCATTAAGCCAGCACAGAAAAGCCTAACCCAAAACCTGAAAGGCTGATAAACTCGGTGACTGAGCCTGGACAGGTTAATCAAACATCGTGTAAGTGCCATTAAGCCAGCGCAGAAAAGCCTACGATCTAACCCAAAACCAAAAGGGTCGATTCCCTCGAAGTCGTAACCCGGCTCAGGGTACTGAACCCAGAATGGTTAGTTAAAGTCACATATGTGCCTTAAAGCCAGTGCAAAAAGCCTTAGAGCTAACTTAGAACCTAAGGATTGACGGGCTCAGTTGACGGCCCAAGGATCACACCCAGAGCAATTCACACGAGAGCCTACAAACAAGGACATGATGGGCTAACCCAAAGTTCATCTTGGAATCCGTAACCCGAAGGGTCAAACTACCTAGTCGCAGCAACCCGGTCAACATTGTGATTCGGGGAAAGTGACGAAAGTAAAAACAAGGAAAGACGGAAAGAGAAAGGCTTATTACATATACCAGATAAATAATAGAGTTTATTCACAAACTCCATGCCCTAAGCCCGCACAGGAGAGAAACACACATAACCTTGCTCCACTACCTAAGATATACCTTCAGTCGGCTTCCTAGGGAGTTGTGCCTTCGAAAATCTCATTTCCGGCATCAGAGTCTACAACAACTTCCTCCCCTTCAGGGACATCGCCTCCATCTCCGTCATCCTCCGATTCATCGCTCGGTCCATCCTCGAAAGTAATCAGAACAGCGTCCTCTTCCTCCAAGAGCTTGACTCTCTCAATCTCACCAACCAGGTCGATGCCCCCGGCGCAAACATCATCCAGGGCCTGCCTCCGGGATCTTAGACAAGTATGCTCTACAACTCGGCCTAGCCGTATATTGTCCCCTTCAGACACCTCCTTGGCATAAGCGTTCGCCGCAGCGGAGTCTTCTTTATACGAAGAAACAAGTGCCTAGGTCTCAGCTCTGGATGCAGATAACGCGATGGTCGACTCAGCACGACGATCCTTATATTCGCCGCACTCCATCCTGACATTGTAACATTGATGCTCAAGTAAGGTCACCTTTTCTTCGAGGGTACTCCTCTCAGCAGTTATTTCACTCACACGCACATGGAGTTCGATTATTTTAGCGCCAAGGGATCTAATTTCCTCCCTCATCAAAACTTTTTCTCAAACTGCAAAGGAACATCCAAGGTGGTTCGTGAGACCAAAATAAGATAGATGGCCAAAAACAGAAAGGAGCTGTGATACCTGATCAACAAGAAAATCCCTCTCCCTCGTCTCCGCCTCCAGACGAGCCTGAAGACCGTGGAGTTATTTTTCTTTCTCATCAAGGCAGCCTCTGAGCTCGCTGATCTCCAAAGTAATCATCCCATATTTACTCTTGTATAAGGCCAAACCAGCTTGGTATCTAGCGAAGGTCTAGTCGTAGAAAACCTTGGCTTGACAAAGAAACGAGGCAAGATAAGAAATATGAATGCCGAAATTCCTAACAAGTTTTACGAGGAGATACCTATTTACAAAGCCTGTCGATCTCACTGAAATAGATAACTCGCTATATTCAGGGCTCCCTCCAGCTTCGGCATATGGATTTGGAGCCACACCCCCGCTGGATACTCTCACGCCAGAGAACTCTTCGTGTTGGACGTTCCATGATTGCTCTATAGGGAAAGTCGGCTCCGGAGGGAAGTCATCTGCGTCGATTATCCCGGATATAGGAACTGGGGACTTACCTCGCCCTCAATGAACAGCGGGACAGGATGCCTACGACCCTGCAACCAAATATGTATCAACATGGGAGGAGTCCCGACGAGTTCCCAAATCAGGAACAATAGCAATATCGCCACTAACAGGCTCTTCAGCCTCGGATTGATTAGCTGCCGCATCAAAAATAGCTTGAGCACATCTGGCTCGGCGGCGGCGGGCTTGGAAAAACATGAGGCGACCGAGTTTTCTTCTCTCACAGGCATCGCCTCGGAATTGGCCCTCTCCCCATCAGCGACTCGGAGACTCCCATAAGCCTCAAAAGTCAAAACCACCAAAGACTCATCCACTTTGGTTCTCCTCGATTTTGAAGATCCGGTCGGAGAGCTATTCTTTCGTTCCCTCTTTTGACAGACTCCGGGATGCCCGTCTCTCCGAGTGGCGCCTCCCTTATCACAGAACTTTCCCCCAAACCTGTGCAAATTTAAAGGCATAAGTCGCCGAGCGCAGAAATTTGATCAACAATGCCCTCCCAGAAGGGGCGCACTTACAACCAAAAAAGCTTACCATAAGCTTACCATGATTTTCCCCTCTCATCGGCCCACTGAAAAATTGCGCCACACGCGCTTAGCATAAGGATAGACCGAGTCTAGCTGGCGAACCCAGTCTGAGAGACTTATAATCGAGCCAGGATATGTAGCAATGGCTACAGCCACGACAAAAAACATTATGTATATAATTAAGCCACGAGAAAAAGAATGGCGTCTGGGGAACGTGTACACTTACGCTTCACCTTCCACTTCTCTGGAAATGGCATCCTTTCCTTCGGAATCAAGTCTGCAGTCCTGTTTTGAATGAAATGGCTCATCCATCATCTATCCCCAACCTCGTCAGTACAGGCAAAAAAGGGCTTCGAGGCCCGACGCTGGAGCTTGATCAAACCGCCTCGCTAAAGCCGGGGGCTATACATTCTGATCAAATGGTGAAGGGTAAAAGGCATTCCCTCAACCATGCTAACAAGATACCTAGTCATATAAACAATGCACCAGAACGACGGATGTATCTTACCAAGATTCACCTGGTACTGCTCACAGAAATCCAGGATGACGGGGTCTATTTGGGGCAAAGAGGGTCCTATCGACCCAAGAGTAAAGGGGTAAGTGTACACGCTGACAAAGCCGGCTTTATGCGTAGTGATATCTTCCTCACGGGAAGGGATATTCACCAGCACTGAACTACTCCACCGGCAGTCCGCTTTTACTTTCCCAATATCAGAGATCAAGCTGATATACCGGGACATGGGCTCACATCGTCCCGGCCTCGAAGGGGTTCTGTCAACCTTGAAGTCAGAGGTTATCACACAAGCCCCGGGGATGCAGTCCTCGAGGCAAGGTGATTCCATTTTCTCTCGTGTGGTTGTCGAGGACAAAAAGAAGTTTTGCTAGTCCGAGGAACGCGGGAGGATCTCTCTGCCATGTTCTTTCTGGGAATCAAAAAAGAAGGAAGTATGTGGGTTCAGAGAAGTGAATCCGAAGTAAGGAAAATCTTAAGGAACTTGAGGGCACTGCAAAAGGAAAAGAGGGATTACTTATAGAAAGGCCTCTGCATATGCCAAAGGAAATCAAAGAGACAGTGGACGCCGTGACCGATGCAGGGACTATCTAACGGCTACACAGACACGGTGCCTCTCTCTTTCTCATTCGACGGTCACCTCGTGCAGCGCGGATGATGCAATAATAATGACTTCAGAACGTTTCTCGTCTCCATGCTCCAAGAAACGCGGGGACTACTTGTATACGGCTAAAATTGGGGAGACCAATTTTGTGAGTATTGTGGTATCTTATGGTTGTTCGTATGGACCAGGGTCGAAGACCGATAGCCTCCAACCCAAAGGGATATGGGTCCGAGATCGGTAGGAGGAACGGAACAAAGATCGAGGCGGACAGTTTTGTATCAAAGTACGATTCCGTACCTAGGCGTAGATTAGCCGAATCAATCAAGATCTTTACAATTAATGCTTATGTACTATGTTAAGACTTCACCTATTATAAAAGGGGGATCCTTTCCATTTTGTAAAAGACAATACATTGAATACAAGTCACAATAACACTTTTTGCCTCAATATCAAACATCCTCTATTCCTCTTTATTAGCTCATTTACTCGCATTTATTGCTTTCTTTTACTTGTTCTTCATTTATAGCTTATTATTGATCATAAATAGTGTATATCAAGGCCCATAAGCCTGTTACAGCTCCATCGACCACCCGATCTAGGCCCGAAGGTCTCAGGAACACTCGGGGCCAACATCGAGCCTTCGACCTAAGGCATTCTGGTTTTCTTTCCTTTAACCTTTTAATCATTTTCTCATTGTTCTATCCTAACGCATTCTACTAAAACTGTTCAATAACCGGTATTAAGATAAATCACATATTTTAGGACCACAAACTAAATACAATTGTAGTTACCATTTTCAAGGTAAACAACCACCGCTTGCATATCATTGATCACAACAACATGGCAGAAACCTCGTGCAAATAGTAACAACAACACGGTAGAAAGCTCGTGCAAACAATAACAATAGCACGGCAGAAGCCTCGTGAAAACAACAAAACAATCACCTCAGCGATAACATGAAATCCAAAACATAACAACTAAAATAAATGATATTTCACAACTTACACCTTTCCTCAATAGAACCCACGGCCTTTCCGACTCAACACCAAACTCAACAGCAAGATATTTCAAGGATAGCAATTTCAAGTAAAGAATCATGTAGTTAAATCATGAATACGGAATGAATAAAGCAAGTAATTTAACTATACATTTAGTACAAGTTGCAATTAAGAGATAAGACAAGTGGACATGTGAAATTAGACTAAATATTGTGACTATAACATGCTAAAATAACTCAATTAAGGCATGAAAAAGAAACTACGTAGCTAAAACCGAAAATTCAACATCTAACCCGTGTACGCACTCGCCACTTGAGTACACAGCCTTCACATATCACAAATTATCACATCGGTACCAAATCCTAAGGGGATTTTCCCTCACACAAGGTTAGACAAGTCACTTACCTCAAACACGCTAAATCAATCAACTAGAAGGCCTTTCCCTCGATTTTCCAACTCCGAACGGCTCGAATCTAGCCAAAACAATTTTTTACTATAAATATAACTATGGGAGACTAATTTAAATGATAAATTTATGATATTAGCAAAGAATTGGAAAATTGCCCAAAAAAGTCAACCCAGGACCGCGTTTCGAAATCCGACCAAACTTACAAACACCCATTCGATATCGAGTCCTACCAAACAAGAATTATCCAAATCCAACCTCATTTTGCCTGTCAAAACCCAAAAATTAAGAACTTCTACAATTTTTTTCCAATTTTTCACCCCAAATCCCTAATTACATGATGAAATCAATGATAGATAGTGGAATTTAATCAAAAACGAGTTAAAAACTCTTACCCCAACAATCCCTCAAAATATTTCCTCATACCAAGCTCTCTAAGTCCAAATTGTGTAATATGAAATAAATTCCCGATTTTGAAACATAAGTCTACGCCCCAATTATTTACACTACGCAATCGCAGAAATTCCCTCGCGATCGCGTAGAACAAAATTTCCAACAATTCAAAACCTTTGTACGCGAACGCGAAAACATAAAGAGAACGCGTACCACTACCACATCTAGCTACGCGATCACGTAACACCCCACACAACCGCAATGAAGAAAGCACATGAACTGCAGACCCCCCCCCCC
>ML269950.1:22554-36208 GCA_005239495.1 Nicotiana undulata | reverse complement strand
TACTTTACCTGTTATACTTTCATCTTGCCTAACCAAATTGCAGGTAGACTCTACTCTCAAAGTACTAAATAAGAGGAAGAAGGCCATAGGTTGGACACTTGCTGATATTCGGGGTATAAGCCCCGCATTTGTATGCACAAGATCATTCTTGAGGATGGAGAAAAGACTTCCGTAAAACACCAACGGAGGCTAAATGAGGCAATGCAAGAGGTTGTCAAGAAAGAGATAATCAAGTGGCTCGATGCTGGGGTCGTATACCCAATCTCTGGTAGTGCTTGGACTTCCCCAATCCAATGTGTTCCAAAAAAGGGTGGCATGACCGTGGTTAAAAATGACAAGAATAAACTTATTCCAACAAGGATAGTCACTGGTTGGCGGGTATGCAAGGATTACCGCAAGTTGAACAAAGTGAGCCACAAAGATCACTTCCCTTTGCCTTTCTTGGACCAAATGCTTGACAGACTTGCGGGGAGAGCTTTCTATTGTTTCTTGGATGGGTATTCAGGTTACAATCAAATCTTGATAGCTCTGGAATACCAAGAAAAGACAACCTTCACTTGACCCTATGGGACATTTGCTTTCTCCAGGATGCCTTTTGGATTGTGCAATGCACCCGCTACATTCCAGCGGTGCATGATGGCAATTTTCACTGATATGGTTGAAGACTTTCTAGAGGTATTCATGGATAACNAAATGTCATTTTATGGTTGAAGAAGGGATAGTTCTGGGCCACAAAATCTCAAAGCATGGAATTGAAGTAGACAAGGCCAAGATCGAGGTCATCTCCAAATTTCCTCCTCCGACCTCGGTGAATTGAGTCCGTAGCTTTCTTGGGCATGCAGGGTTCTACCTCCGCTTCATTAAAGACTTTTCGAAGGTGGTGAATCTCTTTGCAAGCTATTGGAAAAAGATGCCAAGTTCCACTTTGAGGACAATTGTATGAGAGCATTTGAGTTGTTGAAGCAAAAGCTTACTACCACGCCAATTATCACCGTGCCGGATTGGAGCTCTCCTTTTGAGCTAATGTGTGATTCTAGTGATGTGGCAGTGGGGGCGATTTTGGGCCAAAGGGTGAACAAAATCTTTCACCCCATCTATTATGAAAGCAAGACCATGAACTCCTCCCAAATTAACTACACCGTCACCGAAAAAGAGTTGTTAGCTATAGTCTTTGCAATGGAGAAATTCTGGCCTTACCTTATGGGCGCCAAGGTGATAGTTCACACCGACCATGCGGCGCTTCGATACTTAATGATAAAAAAGGATTCCAAGGCTAGACTTATGCGGTGGGTGTTATTGCTTCAAGAGTTTGATTTGGATATCGTTGATAGAAAGGGGAGTGAGAACCAAGTTTTCGACCATCTTTCCCGTCTGGAAGAGCAAGGGAGGCCAAGTGATGGTCTTGATATTAACGATAGCTTCCCGGATGAACAACTTCTATCCATCTCTTTGCATGATATGCCATGGTTCGCGGACATCGCCAACTACATTGACACCGGTGTTGTCTCGTTTGAGCTCTCTTCTAACCAAAGGAAGAAGCTTAGACGGGATAGCATTGATTATTATTGGGATGATCCGTATTTGTTCAAGATATGCAACGATGGTGTCATTCGGCGGTGTGTGCCCGAAGAAGAGCAAGTGTCAATTCTTGAGTCATGCCACTCCTCACCTTATGGTGGTCATCATGGAGGGGAAAGGACCGCTTCAAAAGTCTTAAGTTGTGGTTTATTTTGTCCTACTTTGTACAAGGATGCTAGTGAGTTGTTCAAGCGGCGTGATGAATGCCAAAGAATGGGCGGCATATCCAAGAAAGATGAAATGCCTCTCACTACAATCCTTGAGGTGGATATCTTCGATGTTTGGGGAATTGATTTTATGGGGCCCTTTGTTAGTTCATGTGGAAACACCAACATACTTGTGGCGGTGGACTATGTTTCAAAATGGGTTGAAGCCGTGGCTTTTCCCAACAATGAAGCCCGTAGTGTGGTTGGTTTTCTAAAGAAGAAAATATTTGGGACACCCCGTGCCATCATCAGTGACGGGGGTTCTCATTTTTGCAATAGGGACTTTGATTCATTGCTAGCCAAGTATGGAGTCAATCATAAAGTGTCCACTCCGTACCGTCCTCAAGCAAGTGGCCAACTTGAAGTGCCTAATTGTGAAATCAAGAAAATTTTGGCCAAGACAGTGAACGCTAATCGGACTGATTGGTCCCGGAAGCTTGATGATGCTCTTTGGGCTTACCGGACTGCTTTTAAAACACCTATCGGTATGTCTCCTTACCGGTTGGTCTATGGCAAAGCATGTCATCTTCCGGTGGAATTGGAGCACAAGGAACTATGGGCATTGAAAAAGTTGAACTTGGATTGGGATACAGCTGCAAATCTTAGAGTTGACCACCTCAATGAGCTAGATGAGTTCAGATTCCATGCATATGCTAGTTTTTCTTTGTACAAAGAGAAAATGAAGTACTTGCACGACAAATATTCCAAAGACCGGGAGTTCAAGTTGGGAGACTTGGTGCTTCTTTTCAATTCTAGGCTTTGTCTCTTTCCGGGTAAACTTAAGTCCAAGTGGAGTGGCCCGTTTGAAGTGGTATTGGTTACACCCTTTGGTGCTCTTGATCACAAAAACAAGAATTGGGAGATTTTTTGTGTGAATGGGCACCGGGTCAAGCATTATCTTGGTAAATTTGAAGATAACCACGTGGTGGTTTTGATGAAATTCCTTTGAACATTTTAACATGCGTCGTGTCGCGACGTTAAATCAGGCGCTTCTTCGGAGGCAATCCAAGCGTTTTTCTTTTCTTTCTTTTTGGTTGTTTTTGGTAGGATAGATTTTTGTGAACTAACCAGTTGTGAAGTTGATGCAGGACTTGGTGGATGCAGTACAAGTGAAAAATCTGGAAACTGGGCAAAGTGGAAAAATTCCGATATTGCGGTCATTGATGTGCCGGAGAATTTTGGCACATTTAATACCAAATTGCTTAGATTTTAGCTCGTTTTAAATGCAATTATCTTTTATACTTATGTAATTTCTATGTTTTGCAGTATACAAGGCTTGAGGACCCAAGAACATGGAAATGGAATCAAAAAGCCGGAAACAGACAAGAAAAAGGAATATGATATCGCAGATGTCAACATGCGGTCCGCAAATCCAACATGCGGACCGCAAACTGCTCATGGTAATCGTAGAGTCCAACAGACTACTTGGCCAATTTCAAGTGCAAGAACGCGGTCCATTATGCGATCGCATAACAGGTCTGCGGGCCGCATAATGGATTGCAAACCTCCTGTGCCAAATGTTGAGATCAGAAATGTGACGACATTATGCGGTCGCATATCAACAATGCGGACCGCATAACATGAATGCGATGACTGCCTGGGAACTAGGGTTTTAAAGATGCGATGGGCGTGTCAATAATGCGGATCGCTGTGTGTTATGCGACAGAAATGCGATTGCATATTTGACCTAGAAGGGTTGTTTTGTCCGATTTTGACACCGAGTTTTAGCCCACTATAAATAGATTTATTGGGGTTTTGTGGGTCATTCTTGTCTGGTTTTGAGCTACATTCCAAGCCTTTAATATTCTCATCTTTTGGAAGCTTTAGGAGTGAAGATTCTTGCACTTTTGTAAGCTTTATGACATTTATTAATCTTATCTTCTTGTATTTTAGCATGAGTAGCTAGCTTTAAATACTAAGGGTGTGGACCTTAAATGGGTGTTATGTTAATTGGTGTTTAACATTGAATATATATATAATGGTTGGTTGATATATATTTATTTCTCATTCTTCATTTATTGTTGGTGGTTGCAAACATTAACAAGTGCCATTAAATTCTTTCTTTACTTGGAAAAGTGAGATAGGATTGGTAGAAGTAAATATCAAAGACTCAAGGCTTTAAACCTTGTTTAATAGAATCGCTTAGGAATAAGTGAGTTTTATTTGGCATTAATTGATTACTCTTAATTGCAACTCTTTTATATTTGGAAAAATCATAAAGAAGAAATACTACCCAACTATTGAAAAATATTGGGTAGTCATTTAGAAATCATTAGCATATCTAAAGGACCTTCTATTAGAAATATATCATATTAACACTGATCGCATTGCACTTCATTGAAGGGGACACAAACTTGGTTTTGTTAATCAAATTAATTACAACGTTAATAAATCATACTTGTTACTATTTCACTAAATTACCACATAATCAATTACAATACTTTGGTTACTCTAACAGAATAGAAATACGATTTAAGTTAAGATTCACACTACCCAAGTAAACTTTTCACGCCTATTCCCTGTGGGATTCGACCCCAACCTTGTTGGGTTACTATATTTGATATTGATCGCTTTACACTATTTTAAGGTGTAATTTGAGCGTATCAAAATTTCGCACCGTTGTCGGGGAATACGATTTTGAAATTACTAGATAGTGTGCACTTTACTTTATATCTTCTTCTATTCCATCACACGTTGCTTGTTTTGTTTGGTGCACTAGGTGAAAATGGCCAATGTTGATTATGATTAAGGGGAGAACCCTTTTTCCGACATCTAGGAATATATTGACGACTCCAATGCTATTCTCCCGCCGTGGGTTGATGCCTCTACATTCAAAGTATAGCATGGGTTGATCCTAATGCTAAAGGCGGAAGGGTTATTCCGAAACTCAACGGATGATTATCCGACGCAACACCTTAGAAATGTCTTGGGTGTATGCGCCATGCACAAACAAAACAACGTGTCGGGTGATGCATTGAGGTTGCGGGTATTCAAATATTCCTTGGCGGGGGAAGCGAAAAAATGGCTTCAAAACTTACCTCCTCAATCTATCACATCTTGGCCCGAGCTTGTCCGTGCTTTCTTAGACAAGTGGTTCCCACAAAACAAAAAGTCAGAGCTTAGAGATAAGATATTCTTCTTCAAGCAACTGCCTGGGGAGCACTTACACGAGGCATGGGATCAGTTCAAGTTATACCTAGTGAGGTCACCAAATCATGGGTTTTCGGACCATATTTTAATGGAGAAATTCTATATGGGTTTGGATCCACTATCCCAGTCCATTGCTAAAAATGCAGCAGATGGGTCCTTCATGGACAAGTCATTTCCTAGGATTACTCAAATTCTAGACAAAATGGCAAAGCATAATCAAGCATGGCACTGGGAAGATGCTAGCGGTGGAATTTCCTATGGTACTCCCTCTCTTACCAACATGATTAAAGACAATCAAGAGAGAGACCAATTGATTGCCGATCTTGCCACTAACATTGATGTGTTGACAAATATGTTCACGGAGAGTCAAACAAAAAAGGTAAACGTTGTAGAAGATGTGCAATCAATGGGAAGTCAAGAGTTTGAAGAAGCCAATTATGTTCACAATTCTCAAGGTGGTTTCCGCCAACAAAATCAATGGAGGCCAAACCCGCAAGGGCAAGGCCAAAAAAATTGACGAAATGATCAAGGCGGCCCGAGTCAAGGAAATTGGAACAACAACAACGATTATGCCAACCGAAGTTCCAACCCTTATGTTCCACCAAGGGGAAAATATCCCAACTCCTCACACTACAAGGAGGGGCCTTCGAATGAGTCCAAAATGGAGGGGATGCTTGAGAGAATCTTGCAAAATCAAGAGCGGAGTGACGCAACAATGAAAAACATGTACGATGTAGTGGGATCACACACCGCATCCATTCAAAAGCTTGAGATGCAAATGAGAGATTTGTCACGAGAACAAAATCCTAATCTAAAAGGTACTCTTACAAGTGACACTATTGTCAACCCAAAAGATGGTGCAGGTGGACCATATTCTCATTGCATGGCCATCACCACTAGAAGCGGGAAAGTGCTTCAAGATGAAAGTGAACAAGTGGTTGATGTAGAAAACCTTGATCAAGAAGTGGAAGCACAAGTTAAGTTGCCGGTTGTTGTTGAAAGTGAGAAGCCCTCCCAAAAGGTAAAAATTCAAGAAGCAAGGCATGAAGAGGTTAAGGAAAAAGTGAAGGAGACCCCAAAAGCTCCTCTACCAATTCCTCGACCTACTCCTCCATTCCCTCAAAGGCTTGCAAGAAGGGTAGATGATGGAAAGTTCGAGAAGTTCTATGATATTTTGAAGCAATTGTCGGTAAACATACCATTCCTCGAGGCTTTCCAAGAGATGTCAGAGTTTTCCAAATACTTGAAGGACTTGATGACCAAGAACAGGACTACAAAGAATGAAGTAGTGAACATGACTCACCGGGTTACTTCTATAATTGCTACCCACTATTGAGAAGAAGGAAGACCGGGGAGCATTTACCATCCCATGTACTATAGGGTTGAGAGACTTTGCTAGAGCACTTTGTGATAATGGGTCTAGCATAAATTTGATGCCTCTAGCTATTTACAAGCAAGCGGGATTGGGTTTTCCAAGACCTACGAGCATGAGATTGCAAATGACCGACCGATCAATCAAGAGACCCGTGGGTATTGTTGATGATGTCTTGGTAAAGGTGGGGAAGTTCCTTCTCCCGGCCTATTTTGTTATCCTTGATTGTGCAGTAGACAAGGAAATTCCTATCATTTTGGGAAGACCATTCCTTTCTAGGGGAAGAGCTTTGATGGACTCGGAACGAAATGAAATCAAGTTCCGAGTGAATGATGAGGAAGTCACCTTCCAAGCTAGCAATGGTTTGAAGTTACCAAATGCATATGAAGGAATCTCGGTCATAGATGTGGTTGATGAGGTTGAGGATGCTATTGACATGAAGATGGAGGAATAATGCCTCGGTGAGGCTTTGGCGGCAATCTTGGTGAACTTTTATGGTGAAGACAATGAGGGGTATGTTGAAGTAGTGAACGCATTGGAATGATGTGGATCCTACACCTATGCACCAAAGAAGCTCTCTCTTGACTTAGATAATAGAGCCACTCCTCCCGCAAAGCCTTCCATCATTGAGCCACCACAACTTGAGCTCAAACCACTTCCATCACACTTGAGGTATAAATTTCTTGGCTCTAATGATACTTTACTCATAATCGTTTCCTCTTTGTTGAATGATGTGCATGTAGATGAATTGTTGAATGTCTTGCGGGAGCACCGTCAAGCAATTGGATGGAAAATAGCGGATATTCGAGGAATTCCCTCTGGCATTTGTGAGCATAAAATCCAATTGGAGGAAGGAAGCAAGCCGAGTGTTGAACACCAAAGGAGATTGAATCTTTCGATGCAAGAGGTGGTCAAGAAAGAAATAATCAAGTGGTTGGATGGCGGGGTTGTTTACCCCATTGCGGATAGTCCATGAGTGAGTCCGGTGCAATGTGTACCAAAGAAGAGAGGCATGACGGTAATTCACAATGAAAAGTATGAGCTTATCCCAACACGGACGGTCACCGGGTGGAGAGTATGCATAGACTATCGGAAGCTCAACAATGCCACGTGCAAAGATCATTTCCCTATGTCTTTTATTGATCAAATGCTTGATAGGCTAGCAGGAAGATCTTTCTATTGCTTCCTTGATGGGTATTCCGGTTACAACCAAATCAATATAGCATTGGAGGACCAAGAGAAGACAACATTCACTTGCCCATATGGAACCTTTGCCTTTAGCCGGATGCCTTTTGGTTTGTGCAACGCTCCGGCCACCTTTCAACGATGCATGATGTCCATATTCTCCGACATGGTGGAGGATTTCCTAGAGGTTTTCATGGACGACTTTTCAGTGGTAGGTGACTCTTTTGAGCATTGTCTTGAAAATCTTAGACAAGTGCTCAAGAGATGTGAGGAGACCAACATTGTGCTTAACTGGGAGAAATTCCACTTCATGGTGGACAAAGGCATTGTCTTGGGGAACAAAATTTCAAAACATGGCATTGAGGTTGATCGGGAAAAGATTGAAATCATCTCCAAACTTCCTCCACCAACATCGGTAAAAGGTATTCGAAGCTTTCTAGGGCATGCCGGATTCTATCGGCGCTTTATCAAGGACTTCTCCAAAATTGCAAATCCTATGTGCAAGCTCCTTGAAAAAGATGCCAAGTTTGTGTTTGATGAAAAGTGCCTCAAGTCATTTGAGGAGCTAAAAGAGAAGCTCACCACGACACCCATTATTGTCACACCGGATTGGTCTCTTCCATTCAAGCTCATGTGTGACGTTAGTGGTGTAGCAATTGGATCGGTTTTGGGTCAACGGAACAACAAGGTTCTCCATCCGATTTATTATGCAAGCAAGACACTCAATGGTGCACAAGTGAACTATACTGTGACAGAGCAAGAGCTTCTTTCCATTGTGTATGCCTTTGAAAAATTCCGAGCTTAGTTGTTGGGGTCTAAGGTGGTGGTCTACACCGATCATGCCGCTCTTCGCTATCTCATGGAGAAGAAAGACGCCAAACCTAGACTAATCTGGTGGGTCCTCTTGTTGCAAGAATTTGACTTTGAAGTCAAGGACCACAAAGGCACAAAAAACCAAGTGGTGGACCATCTCTCTAGGCTTGAAGAAGACGGACGACCAAAGGAAGATCTTGATATCAATGATGCCTTTCCCGATGAGCACATCTTGGCATTGTCTTCTTAATCTACTCCTTGGTATGCCGATATTGCAAACTACTTGGTTAGTGACCTCATTCCAGATGACTTGGAAGCATACCAAAAGAAGAAGTTCTTGAGAGAGTGTCGGCAATACTACTGGGAAGAACCATTCTTGTTCTGTATTTGTGCGGATAACATCATTAGAAGGTGTGTTCCAGAAGAGGAGATTATGCCAATTCTAAAGGCATTCCATAACTCACCGGTTGGGGGTCATCATAGGGGTAATCGAACGGCGACAACGGTACTTGAATGTGGTTATTATTGGCTATCGATTTATCATGATGCCAATCAAATGGTCAAGGCTTGTGACCAATGTCAGAGGCAAGGATCAATCTCCAAGAGGCATGAAATGCCAATGCACTTTGTGATGGAGGTCGAGATCTTTGATGTGTGGGGCATTGACTTTATGAGCTCATGTGGGATAAAATACATTTTGGTGGCTGTGAACTATGTGTCCAAATAGGTTGAAGCAATTGCCTTACCAAACAATGAGGCAAGGAGTGTGACCGCGTTCTTAAAGAAAAACATATTCACACGGTTTGGCACTCCTAGAGCCATTCTTAGTGATGGTGGGTCTCATTTATGTAACAAGGATTTCACGGGGCTACTAGAGAAATATGGCGTCAAGCATAAGGTGGCCACACCTTATCATCCCCAATCAAGTGGCCAAGTTGAAGTTTCCAACCGGGAGATCAAGAATATTCTAGCAAAGACTGTTAATGCAAACAGGACCGACTGGTCAATGAAGCTAGATGACGCATTGTGGGCATACCGCACGGCGTACAAGATTCCCATTGGCACTTCTCCTTACCGATTAGTCTTTGGTAAGGCTTGTCATCTACCTGTAGAATTGGAGCACAAAGCCATGTGGGCTAAAAAAGGTTGAACTTGGACTTGGCTGAAGCTGCAAATTTGAGGTTAACACAACTCAATGAAATTGAGGAATTCCGTTTTCACGCGTATGAAAGTGCAGCTGTGTACAAAGAAAGAATGAAGTTTGTCCACGACAAAAAGATCTTGAAAAGGGAGTTCAAGTCAGGTGACTTGGTTTTTCTCTTCAACTCAAGGCTCAAATTGTTTCCGGGAAAACTCAAATCAAAGTGGTCTGGTCCGTTCAAGGTGGTAGATGTATCCCCTTTTGGAGCTGTGGAATTAGAATCTGAGGATGGGCTCCGCACCTTCAAAGTAAATGGCCAGCGAGTCAAACACTACTTGGGCACAAATGGAAAAAAACATGTGGTGGAACAATTATCTCTCAAAGATGGTCCATGCCCGACCAATGAGTGAACCCGAAGAAAGGCCAACTTTGTCGTGCCGCGACGTTAAATCAAGCACTTCATGGGAGGCAACCCATGTGTGGTAACATATTTTGTCCTTTAAATTTTAACTTTTGTTAATTAGATTTAATTGACAAATTTAAAGTGAGTGTTAGAGTGCAGGTGATTCAAAAGATCACAAAACAGGCTAAAATTACGAGTGAAGGGAAGAAAAGAAATCCTGGGAAGTCTGCGACACATATGCGATCGCATTTTAACAATGCGGACCGCATAGTGGTCGCAGACCTGGACAGATTGTTTGGCAAAAATGGGTGGCTGGAATGTGGTGAGGACGTGCACTTTGCGGACCGCATTTTAGTTATGCGATCACATAGTGCACCGCATTGTGAACGATGAGTAACCAGAGTAAAACTACCGCATAACAAGTATATGGTCGCATAACATGTTATGCGGTCACTTATCCACCGCCTACTCTCCAGGTAAGTAACCCTACCCCCTTCGCAAAATCCCCATCATCAGTACTCCTACGCTCATATACACACACACTTTACACTTAAACAAAACAAAAACAAAACAAAAGGAAAAAGAAAGAGGGAGAACGGCTAATTTGAAATTTAACGAGTGAACAAGGACTACAACTTTGGATTCATCCCCTTGAGTGTTTCCCGTTCATCCTATTCTAGTATGTCTCCTTTCCCAACTTCAACCTCTGTAAATTTTTAGTTTTAACTTTGCTATGTGTGTCATGTTTTTGTTTGTTTTCTTTCATTTGTGTTCTTTCTTCCTATTCGTCTTTCTGTGTAATTGCTCGTGATGAGGGGAATTCTTGAAAAACCTGTTAGGTTTGGCTTGTTGGGTAATAGAATGAGGGTGGTCATTGTTGGGGTAAGAGATAGTTGTGGGAACAATGCACTTTGCGGCCCGCATAGTCATTTTGCGCTCCGCATCTATGTCGCATTTAGAAACCTAGGTGACTTGAGGGAGATAATACAATGCGGAGGAATTGCGATCACATAGTTGATATACGGACCGCAAAGCCATCGCAGACCTTAACAATGTAGGCCTGAAATAACATGTTGTTTGTGGCTGATTTGTGATCGCAAAACCATATTTGCGGTGGGTTTTGCGATCGCATAATGTGATGACCATTCTTAATGCATGATTCTGCGATGGTTATGTGAACCGCATAATCATTATGCGATCGCATAATCCATCGCATAAATAACTTTCTTCAGCAGACAAAAATTGTGCGACAGGGATGCGATTCGCATAGTGGTTATGCGATTCGCATAGTGGTTATGCGATCGCATAACCTGTCGCATATTGGACTTTCTTTGTAATTTTGTCCTTAACGTGTACGCTATGTCGCTCACAGTCGCTTCTTTGCAGATATGGCTCCCAAGAAGGGTATTGATACTAAGAAAAGGGCTTCCTCCATCCGTCAAGCATAACAAGCCAAACGTCTACGACAAGAACTGTCTCAATCTATTGATGAACGTCCCTCCCAGTCTGATGAGGAGGAGACTTTTCCAGCAATTGATCTACAGGCTGAGGCAAGACAGAAATGTGGAGATGATTTCCAACTTCGTTTTGAGCTCCCTGGTTCTAGGACTCTATATAAAGAAGGGCTCGCGAAGCGGAAAATCCTCGCAGAGAAACAACTAAGTCTGAACGGTCTACGGGAGCAATACCCTCACATATTAGAGAACATTAGAGCTAGAAAATGGGAGTGCTTCACTAAGTTGCCTGATGAATTTAATGAGACACTGGTGCGGGAATTCTATGCATCCTACGGGTCCTCCAGAACACCTAACCATAAGCGCAACAAAATATTCTGTGAGACTATCGTGGTTCGGGGGAAGCGGGTACTTTGTGACAGGGCAGCTATCAATGATCAATATTTTTCAGAAGGGCGTCCGGGCACAACTGAGTATAAGGCCAAATTGGCTAACAGAGATGGTGAGCGTGCCTGGGTTGCATCAGTGATTGCCACGGGGACCCCATCTTGGATTGATCCTCAGCATAAAATTTAGAAGGAAGATCTTACACGAGAGGGTCGATTCTGGCTCAATTTTGTCACCTCCCGCTTGATACCAACCCGGAATGAAACAGATATAAGCATTGAGAAAGCTATTCTCATTGCTTGCATTATGACCGGGATCACAATCGATATGAGTGACATCATCTTCAGAGAGCTAGGGGTTAGGGAAAATCAGACAGCCACGTCACTACCCTTCCCATCCTTGATCACAGCCCTCTGTCAGGCTGTGGAAGTCCCTACAATACCACACATTGACAAGATGGTAAAAGCGCTGAAGGATATCGACATCACGCGCATTAGCGACGCGGTGCCACAGGTAGCTGCTGCTCCCCCAAAGGTTCAGATCCAGATTCCCACTGAGACAGACATCTCAGACTCCCAGACTCCTGTTGCATCTCAGGCCACATTGGAACCCATTGCTACTCCACAACCTTTCTCTCAAGCCACTAGTGCCCAGCCTTCTACTTCCCTAGCAGTTCTTCGAGGCTTGGTCTATTAGCTCAGCATACAAATGCTAAGGTAGACCAGCTTCTGAAGGACCTCCCTATGCTCATCCGGCAGGCATTGACCCCTATCTAGTCCTCAGTGACGGCCCTACAGCAGCAACACACATCTTATGAGGGTCGCCTGCAGTCGCTTGAGGTACGGATTGAAAAGATAGAGTGAGGTGAGGTTGGAGGTTTGCCAAAGCTCCGTGATGATGTTTCTACACTGAAGAATGAGCTCCACAAGATGCAAAATCTGGAGTTTGATCTATCCTCTCTCATGCCCAAGGAAGGAGAGTAGGGAGAAGGCACGTCCATAGCTGGATTAGGTCTTGATTTCTCCTCTTTGATGACAGCTCCCGCACCTCAGACTATTGGGGCCTCCCAGACTCCACCTCCCCCTGTGCTAGTTGACATCCCTTCTGGGGAAGATTCCGGACACTCTGCAGAGTCCGAGGGCGGGGAGACAGGAGAGGAAGACACTGACGAAAAGTCATGGTCTGAGGAAGAGGAAGGCCCTCAAGAGAAGGGCAAGCAGGTGGCTGTCCCCACAGTTGCAGAGGAGGAAGAAGAAGCAGATGTGCGGAGGGCGATAGAGCATTCACTAGCAAACATGGCTATCCAGGCCACATCATCGACCATTCCGCCATCAGCAGGCGAGGCTAGCAGCTCACAGGCACCAGTCCTTGTGTCAGGACAGCTGGAGATCCCTCCTCCATCAGTAGAGGTCACTCCCCAGGATGCGACCTCATCGGCCCCAGCTCCAGCAGTAGAGGGTGACCCCACCATCACTCAGCTAGCTTCCTACTCCCGTAGCGCTTAGTGCGCCTCAGGGAGACCCTAAACTCTGTCTTACATTCTTATGCCTTGGGGACAATGCATATTTTTCAGTTGGGGGTGGGATAGCCTTTGTACAAACTGTTTACTTTTTGAAATCCTTAGACGCTTGTACATTTTCTTTTGTGTATATAAATATTCTAAGATATTGTTAAACTTTTGTATATACTGTGTTGTTTATCGTTAACTTGTGTTGTCTTTGAACATATGTTATCTTCGTATAAAAAAACAAAAACAAGTAGATAGTTGTATGCATGTTCATCCTTAGTAATTAGCAATGAAATCCCCTTGGTTTTTCTTCGCCGGGTTCTTTTCCAAGGGTGTAATAGTAGAACCATGGCATTAGGATGAACGTATTGACCGGTTTGGTGTAATTGTCTAGTCTCAAGAATGTGTGTCTGTAAATAACCTATACCCTTGTGTATATATATATATATATATATATA
>ML269950.1:6875-22391 GCA_005239495.1 Nicotiana undulata | reverse complement strand
TGTGTTGTATAGGCAATCAACTGTGTGAACCTGAGGCTCGCTCTTTGACTCTATGCTTACTTAGAATTATACATGTAAATATGATGAAAGCTTCGAGTTGCCAAGTGTTGACTCGAGGGCTAAAACTATGTTGAGTCAAACAGTTCGTGTGCCGTGTGTGTTAGCTTTTGTATAAATAATTCTCGTGTTTACTTCTGTCGTCTAGAACTTTCCCGGTTGGTCTTTCGATGCTAATGATAAGTACATTTGGTTGGAGAAATGACCTTAGGCAGTCTTTGTGATATTGGAAAACCCAGTTAGCCTTTCAAGCTACCCATTGTATATATGTTATCACTAGTTACCCCATTTGAGCCTTTAACCTTTTTCGTTGGTCACCTCATTACAAACCTTTCCCTTTTTTGTAAAATAATTCCCTCTTTTGAACCCGTCCCTCCTTGAACATTGAGAATGAGGCTAAAAGCCTAAGTTGGGGGTGTGGTGTCAAGTTGAAAATTGATAAGGTTGTACATTGAGTGTAGGAACCCATACCTCAAAGTGTTCACATGAAATTATTCAAGCTCCAAAAGAAAAAGTATAAAAAAAAGAGAAAAAGAAGAAAAAGAAAAGAAAAAGAGATATATGTATCTATATAAATATGGGAGCCTGAAGAGATTTAGTGAGGTATTTAAGGTGGTTCTATGTTGGTAACTAGATGCAAATGAGGCTATGTGGTTAAAAAGAAACAAAGTCAACAAGAAAGAAAAATGTGAGTAGTGTTCAAGGAGGGTGTAGTCACTTGTATCCCAAATGTTTATGCGACCCTTCCCTAAACCTACATTACAAGATTAAAAAGTCCTTATGGGATCTCCAACTAAATGTTCTTGAATGGGCGACGAACTAAAATAAGGGCAAGCTTATGGTATGATGTGTTGTAACACTTGAAACTTTTTGTGAGAGTGAGTGTCTTTGTGAATATGTACCTTTTTGTTGTCATTGTAAATATTGTGAGTTTGGGACCTTCTTTCTGGTGAGGGCACATGAGCTGTGAGGTTTAACAGAAGTTGAGTTATTGAAGTCGGATGCAAGTGCACTCGGCTGAGAGTAACATTTTGTCAAGTTGGTCGAGGCCCAAAGTTCACAAGTTGATTAGTTTCTTTGTAAATAATAGTGATTGTTCAGGAAGGGTAAATAAACGAAAGTAATGCTTGTAATACTGACAATTAACACCGTCCATGGTCATTATTGTTTCTTGTCGTTTAGTTGGAGTCTAGATTAAGATAGGGTCATTTTAGTTGCTTGAGGACAAGCAAGAGTTTAAGTTGGGGGGTGTTGATGTGCCGGAGAATTTCGGCACATTTAATACCAAATTGCTTAGATTTTAGCTCGTTTTAAATGAAATTATCTTTTATACTTATGTAATTTCTATGTATTGCAGTATACGAGGCTTGAAGACCCAAGAACATGGAAATGGAATCAAAAAGCTGGAAAAAGACAAGAAAAAGGAATATGCTATCGCAGATGTCAAAATGCGGTACGCAAATCCAACATGTGGACCGCAAAATGCTCATGGTAATCGCAGAGTCCAACAGACTGCTTGGCCAATTTCAAGTGCAAGTATGTGGTCCATTATGCGATCGCATAACAGGTCTGTCGGCCGCGTAATGGATCGCAAACCTCGTGTGCCAAATGCTGAGATCAGAAATGCGACGACATTATGATGTTGCATATCAACAATGCGGACCGCATAACATGAATGCGATGACATCCTAGGAACTAGGGTTTTAAATATGCGATGAGCGTGTCAATAATGCGGATCGCTGTCTGTTATGCGACCAAAATGCGGTCGCATGTTTGACCTGGAAGGGCATTTATGTCTGATTTTGACCCCAAGTTTTAGCCCCCTATAAATAGATTTATTAGGGTTTTGTGGGTCATTCTTGTCTGGTTTGAGCTACATTCCAAGCTTTTAATATTCTCATCTTTTGGAAGCTTTAGGAGTGAAGATTCTTGCACTTTTGTAAGCTTTATGACATTTATTAATCTTATCTTCTTGTATTTTAGCACGAGTAGCTAGCTTTAAATACTAAGGGTGTGGAACTTAAATGGGTGTTATGTTAATTGGTGTTTAACATTGAATATATATATAATGGTTGGTTGATATATATTTGTTTCTCATTCTTCATTTATTGTTGGTGGTTGCAAACATTAACAAGTGCCATTAAATTCTTTCTTTACTTGGAAAAGTGAGTTAGGATTGGTAGAAGTAAATATCAAAGACTCAAGGCTTTAAACCTTGTTTAATATTATCGCTTAGAAATAAGTGGGTTTTATTTGGCATTAATTGATTACTCTTAATTGCAACTCTTTTATATTTGGAAAAATCATAAAGAGGAAATACTACCCAACTATTGGAAAATATTGGTAGTCATTTAGAAATCATTAGCACATCTAAACGACCTTCCACTAGAAATATATCATATTAACACCGATCGCATTACACTTTATTGAAGGGGACACAACCTTGGTTTAGTTAATCAAATTAATTACAACGTTAATCAATCATACTTGTTACTATTTCACTAAATTATCACAAAATCAATTACAATACTTTGGTTACTCTAACGGAATAGAAATACGATTTAAGTTAAGATTCACACTACCTAAGTAAATTTTTCATGCCTATTCCCTGTGGGATTCGACCCCAACCTTTTTGGGTTAATATATTTGACATCGATCGCTTTACACTATTTTAAGGTGTAATTTGAGCGTATCAGTCATAAATCCGCTGTCAGCGGTGGCCAAGCGCTGTAGCGGAAAATGTCCGCTGACAGCGGTCCAAATGGTGCAAAAATCAGGCTCTCTAAATCTCCACTCCGCTGCAGCGTTTACTATTTCGCTGTGGTGACCAAATTCCGCTACATCGGTGAAGGTCCAATCTCAGCAGATTCAAAAGACCAAAAGCGCGGTCAGCGGTTAAAATCCGCTGCAGCGCTTCATAGGTCGATCGTGGGTCCCACTCTTGAGTATATATACTAAGGGTCCCTCACTTTTTACCCTTTTCACTCATTTTCTATCAAACCCTACATAGTTACTGTGCATTTACTCCTTCACTGATCCTCTAAGGCATTTAATTTCATCCTTTATCTTCCTTCAATTACGGTTATGTTTCATGTTTTAATTTTCTTTAGTTGAGTATTTGTTCTTAGTTTTAGGTTGTTTTATTGTGTTTTTCTTTTATTTTGCTTTTTGTATAGAGTTATACAACCCAAATCCTTGAAATTGAATTGTTAATGTGTTTTACAATGTTTGGATAATACCTTGTGGGTTCCTATGTGGGTAAAGGGTGCTTCATATGTACATTTTCATGAAAATTTTGAAATTTTGATGGACCCTAGCCCTAAGTGCACTGTGCTCTCGACCTCCGCTGCAGCGGTTTAAAATTCCGCTGACATCGGAGGTCCATAACTTCATATTGTCGAATTGAGAGTTTCGCTGCAGCGCTTTAAAAATCCGCTGACAGCGGTCTTGTGTAACGTTGCAGCGGTGAATACACGCGGTCACCAGTTCACAGGTTCTGAGAGTTTTACTCTCAGATGTCTTAACTTCCGCTGAAGCAGCCAGATTTCCTCTGTCAGCGGTGGCCAAATGTTGCAGCGTTTCATTTTTCCGCGGATCGCGCTTCATAAGTTCAGAGAGGGGTAATCTGAATCCCTTGAATCACCTGCATCGGTTCTTTTCCGCTGACAGCGGTTTGGTCACATAGTCACTGTTTCTTGACTTCTATTTGGTACTTAGGTGCACTGTATTAACAGTGTTTGTGACTTGTTTTCAGAGTATGGTGAGATCAAGAGGTGGACCTGAAACGTAACCCGGGAGAGGCGACCCTTCAAGGGGCGAGGCAAAGGAAAGCAACAAAACCCATTGGGCCCGACACAAGCAATTGGGAAGAAACAAAAGAGAAAAAGAACAAATCCCTCAGAATCAGAGTCCAGTGAGTACTTGACCTCCCAGGAAGCTTCGGAGGGACAGAGTGGGGCAGCTCTAGCAGTTGCATTATCAAAGCCAAGAAGACTCATCAACGAGCCCACTAGCTCGGAGTCTTCTGATGATTCCTCTAGCCATTCAGCCACTCCTCCTTAGGGCACAGGTGCTGTAGCCTAGTCAGCAGCTCATTCAGCAGCTCCTCCTTCCATCAACCTCGAAATCTCAGACGAGGGTCCTGATGATGGAAGGGGTGGAGACACTCAAACACGGACTACTGGTATTCAAAGGACCAGAAACCCCTCAGCATGGCAGGATCAGTTTGTTTTTGAACTGGCCTACCATCAATTTAGAGAAATATGGCCTCAAATATCTCTCATCCCGGAAAGGCCATTCATCATCAAAGACCTCCTACCCCTCAATCCCAATGTGAAAAAGCAGTTCTTCGAAAGGGAGGGGTGGGACCTTTTCAATACCAAGGTGGTTGATGCAAATGAATATGTTGTGAAGTAGTTTTACACAAATATGGCATTCACCAAAAAGAACACATACCTCACACAAGTTCGCAACAAGAAAATTCTGTACAATGGAAAAGCTTTTAATGACTATGCCGGTTTCGGGGATGTGGATGAGATTCGGTACTTGGATAAAGTGAATCAGAAAGATTTGGCTCGCCCATGGTTGGATTCATTCATTACTGCTCCAGGGAGTACACCGGATTGGTTGGTTGGAGGCATGATCAGGAGGAACATATTGAGTTTTGAGGCCAGAGGATGGGCCACTTTTGTATGTAGTAGGATAGACCCCATACTCCATGACAGTGATATGCCCCTTTCCAGGGCGGTGATAGTAGGGGCTATTATGGATAGTATCCCGATTAACATCGGTAACATCATGTGCAGAGTGATAGATCGGGTTGTGAAGAAGAATGAGGCCTCCTATCCCTTTCCAAATGTCCTCACTATGTATTACACAGACAATGAGATTGAAGGGGGGGGGGGGGTTTTTGAAAAATTTGTGAAGCCCCGGACAGCTTTCTCTTGGTACCATTTGAAGGGGTCATACAACCCCAAGCAAAAAGGGAAAGCCTCCACCTCTGCAGCCCATGCTACTTCCACAGCCACAGAGCCTTCAGCTGCTGCTGAAGGCTCCATTCCTTCTGAGGGGCCCACTGTTACTGATGTCCTAAGGCCTCCATCAGATCTTGCCATGCCCAATCCATTCTCAGTGCCATCATCATCCACCTATCCTCAGACAACTCTGAAAGTGTCCCAGACTTTAGTTGGTATCACTAACTGGCTGCAGGTAGCCTCTTCTAGACTTTTTGACGTTTCTTCTGCAGTTGCAGCACAGTCAGCTCCGGCACCCATTGCATTTCCTCCTACTCTGGAGGAAACATTGAAGAGCGTGGTGGACAACCAGAAGAAAATCATGGAGACACCGGAGAAACAACAAACGGAGATCAACTATTGGGGAAAGTATGTGAAGAAGATGAAAAAGGCCCAGGATGATACGAAGAAGGTGCAGAAGAATGTGCTGGAGACTCAGAAAGCTTTGGTGAAGGAGATGGCAAAGGTCGCTGTTGCGGGGGACATCCCCCTGGATCTTTTGCTAGGAGAGTCCGAGCCCACTGACCAGGCTACACATGTAGATGAGGCAGACCTCCCACCTGCTCCAGTTCGTAGAGGTGCCATCCCCCAGATGTAGGACATGGAGATTCAGTTAGAGGAGCCTGAGGGCCAGACATCCATACAGACAGAGGACCCTCATATCACCACTGGCGTAACACCTTCTTCATCAGCCCATGTTGACCCTTCTCCTATGCAGTCTGAGGCACCATAGGGAGTTTCTTCTTACGCTCTCTCACCCATATCCCCTGATTTATTTTTGGTTAGTTAGCATTGAAGACAATGCTAGCTTTTATTGGAGGGGGTGGCCTCTTGGTGGTAGCTGATAATTTCAGACAATTTGATGATTTTTGGGTTGTAATAACTGTTAATACTATTTTTCTTTCTCTTATTTACATTTCCGTACTTTTAATTTTGGTATGTATATATTCAGATTCCTACCTTATCATATGTATATATTCATCCCCTATTGTAAATATTCATTTTTGGTTTTTCGTATTTTCTACTTTATAACTTCTTTAGCTTTTTCCATTTGTAGTCTAACGTCTTATTTTATTTAGTGGCTTCTTTTAATTTATAACTTCTTCTTTTAATTTTTTGCGATGTCAATAAGCCCCTGGTTTTCTTAAGGCCACGGTTCTTTCCAGGGGTGGAAATTGCATGAACCGGGTGTCTCTTCCCTACGACAGATGGTGTGACGACCTTCTTAAGGGATTGAGTCAGTTTTTCATTTTTCTTTTTCTTTTTCTTTTTGTTTTCTTTCGTTTTAGTAGTAGTGAATAAATGTGATTCAAATAGAGCTTCACTTGGAACCAACAAATTTACCTTTGACCTTATGGTTAAAGACAGATTACAAATGAGGCTAGTCCTAGTGTTGACCCTTAGAGTCTTGAGTTGACTGAAACTGTCGTCAGGTGGTATTCATGGCCATATTTGAGTTTTCAATTTGAACCAAGATTGTTGTGGGCGCTCGACTCGATACTCTTTAGCAATCCCAAGGCTTTTGAGGTGAGGTTTGTAATTGCATATCCCGAGTGTCATGCCTAAAAGTCTAGAACTTGCCCCGAGTGTTTTTCTAGGCGAAATCTTAAGTGAAATCGACTTGTGAGATGATCATAGGCCTCCTTGACTCCCTACTGAAATTGAAAGGCCTCTTTAGCCTACCTTAACATGATCCCTAGTCAACCCCTTTTGAGCCTGAGCCGATTTTTCCAAAAACCACGTTGTAAACTGTTGGCCTAAGAAAGGAAATAGTTTTGAAGATTGACAAAGGAACTCCGAGATGAACCAGGTCCATCACAGGTGACATAGACCAGCAGAGTTAAAGGCACATGAGATGCACATGCATGAGATAAATGTATTCTAGTAAAATTGAGATATCTTCTGATCGAAAAGATTGCAAAAACGAAATTGGAGAAGGACTCCTTATTCAATAAGAATAGAATCTAAGATAAGGAAGGATTTAGGAGTTGAGTTTGACTAGAACTCTTTCACCAAGGAAGAGTAGCATTAGGATTCTAGTTAATTCCTTATATACTAAATCCTATATATATTGCAAAATGTTCTTATTGTAAACAGACGCACAAAAGCATAAATTTATCAAGAATTGAGAGCAAAATTCGTGAAGAAATTTTGCAAGCAGTTCGAGCCAAATTGGAGAGTGCGAATCTGGAGCTACTTGAACTAGCTAGAATAACCAGTTCCATTTGTTGTCTTTTAGTCTAGTTTATTGTAGTAGATGGTCTAAAATTGTACCTTTTTCAGCTTTCTTAGAAGCAAATTGTACCAGGTACTTGAGTTGTATCATTCAATTTAGATTTAACTTGACGTAGTCACAACAACCTGTGGCGTGTTGTTATAAGGGTTAGAGTTAATCCTTAGGTTTACAAAAGAGTTTATTTTGTAAATGTTGGTGGCTCAGAGTTGTAGTGAAGTCTTTGGAGAAAATCCTACTGAGTAGTAGGTCGTGGTTTTTTCACCTTTTGAGCCGGGTGTTTTCCACGTAAAACTCTCTGTGTTCTTTACTTTTCTGCATTTATTATTCCGCAACAGTACGATTTGGAACACACAGAAGAACCAGGTTCTTCTATAGAGACTGCACTCGAAAATTGGACACCACACAAATCAACCCCCCCCCCTCTTGTGTGGTATTGACGTATAAAACATCAATTGGTATCAGAGCAGGTTATCCTTGAAGAGACTAACACCTTAGGAAAAGATCAAGATGAGTGCACTACCTGAAAAGTGTAAAGAGAAATCCACCACTATTCGATGATCACTTGTAGATGACTGATGGATGCTTCAAATGTGGTAAAAAAAGAACCACATGATCAAGAACTATCCTATGTGGGAAGTCGAGGGGAAAAAGGAGAAATCAGAAAGAAGGAACAGGTTCATGACAAGAAGAACTACAACAAAAGGTAATCCAAAGCAATGGTTGTTGAACGAGCTCTTATAGTAGTTCGGGAATCTGAAGATGAACCTGATGAAGAATCCGAGATAAGTTTTCGGGACCTTAAGGATAAAATTAAAATCCTTTCTGAAGATAGAATATTTGAATTGTTGCTAATTTTAATTGATGAATCTAAGAATATAAGTTCTGAAAAAGAACAACTGTCAAAAGAGTGTAACTCTTTAATAGCACAATGCAAAACCCTGGAAATAAATATTTGTAAAACTGAAAAGGAAAATACTGCATTGAAGAACCAGGTTCATGCACTTGATACAACTGTCTTAGAACTTAGATCTGAAAATTTGAAATTGAAGTTAGGAACAGGTAAAGAAATAGCTA
This sequence comes from Nicotiana undulata, assembly GCA_005239495.1. Classification (NCBI taxonomy): domain Eukaryota; kingdom Viridiplantae; phylum Streptophyta; class Magnoliopsida; order Solanales; family Solanaceae; genus Nicotiana; species Nicotiana undulata. The sequence continues at coordinate 14,012 of ML269950.1, read as the reverse complement.
GTGACACACAACTCTCACTAGAAAAGGATCTAGGAAAAGATGAGCTTTATAAGAAGGACAAACTGGTAAGAACCCTGAAGGAGGACTTGACTAAGGTTAATAATGAGCTAAACAGAACTTGTAAATGGAACAGATCCTCTGATGCACTTTCATGGCTACAAAAACATCATAGTAGCAACAGAAGAGGACTTGGCTTTGGGAACTCTACACCTAAGTGGGATCCCAAAGGCAAGTACCTCACACTCCCTGAGAACAAGATTTGCACACACTGTGGTAATACTGGTCACTATAAAAGTGAATGCACTGCAAAAGAGAAGGCAAGTCAGAAGAACAAAAATTTTGTTCTAGGGAAAAATAGGCTGCCAAGTTGGGCTAAAAAGATTTATCCTTTTGCCTATAGAAAGGGACCCAAACTAGTTTGGGTTCCTAAGACTAACCCATGACCTCCTTTTGCAGGTTCAAGTGAAGGGGAGCAACCAAATATGGTACATGGATAGTGGCTGCTCAAAGCACATGATAAGAAGCAAGGACCAATTCCTTTCACTTGAGAACCTCAAAGGAGGTAATGTCTCCTTTGGAAATGGGAATAAAGGTGAGATCATTCGGGTTGATAAGGAACAAGATGATGAAGAGATTGGACTGACAAGAAACTCAGATGATGAAGCCACATTCCATCCTGAAGCAGCATCACAGGAAGGAACAAGTGATGGAACTGGTCCTTCCACCCAAGGCAACGTGATAGGGGGAACTGACTAGAGAGGAACCGATCCTCAAACCTCGAGGGAACCTGTCCATGAACCTATTACTCAGTAACAAAACCAGGAAGGAACATCCAAAGAAATTGATACTCCTATTGCAACATCCACGAAATTGGATATGGATGAACCCGGTTCATCTGTTGATCAGAAGATGTATAGGGGAATGATTAGCTCTTTGTTATATCTCACTGCTAGCAGACCTGACATTATTTTCAGTGTAGGCCTTTGTGCTGGATTCCAGGAAAATCCAAAAGAGTCTCACTTGACTGTTGTCAAGAGGATCTTGAGATACTTAAAAGGCACCACTGACCTTTGTCTATGGTATCCATAAGGTAGTAATTTCAACTTAGTGGGATATGATGATGTTGATTATGCAGCTTTTCTTGTGGATAGAAAGAGCACCTCAGGTATGACACACTTTCTTGGCTCATGTCTTGTGACTTGCGCCACCAGAAAGGTAAAATTATGAGGGCTTATCTAGTGCTGAAACTGAGTGTATTGCCGCTGCCTCATGTTGTGCTAAATGTTGTGGATCAAACAACAATTAATGGATTGTGGGATTAATGTAGGTTATATCCCTATCTTTTGTGAAAACACTAATGCAATTAGTATGACTAAGAACTCGGTTCCTCACAAAAGAACTAAGCACATAGATGCTAGACATCATTTTTTAAGGGATAATTATGAGAAGGGATTGATCACTATAGAGTTTTATGCTACTGATAAACAGTTATTTTTACAAAAGCACTGAGTAGAGAGCATTTTGAAAGGAACATGTTACTATTAGGGATGATTAAGATCACCGGATTAAACCAGTTCAGAATGTACATGAAAAAAAGGAAAAAGAAGAAGGAAAAATGAAAAACAAAATTGGCTAGAAAATCAGGAATTTGTGTAAATAATCAGATTAACAATTGATCAGTATCATACTGTAAAATGTATACTCTTATTCCATGTTTTGATATGACTAACTGGTCACTAATGAAATATTTTCTATCTCTGCGAATTGAGGCTTGATCAAGACGATTCTAAAATGATGAACCTGGTTCATCGTGTTGGTTCATCTGAAAGGAGAGGTATGTGTTCTACACTCTGCACACTTTGAAATACCAATAATTAAATCATGAGCAGAACTCTACCCAAACTCAAAATCTTCAAAAGCCTATCCAATTAACTTTGAACCTGTTCCGTTTCAACAAGAATCCTCACCAAATTAAAATACCTAGATTCTAGGGAAGCCTTAACCGTATATTCAAAACTAAAATTTCATTCAAGCCATACCCTCCCTTACAGAACCATTCCCAAATTTCCGATGACTCTTTCAAGTCGGCGACTGAGGGGGAAGAAATTGGATCTTTTGATTCTGAACAGGTAACTTCTGTACCATAATCTTCTTCTGAGGTCGCTGAAAACTTAGAAAATAGGTTCATACTGGTTGGGTCTGTGGTAGATGTGGAAATGCCCGAGACAAGAAGGAGAGGAGGTAAAAATAAAATAGTAAAGAAAATGAGAGTGAGGGAGTACGGAGTAATGAGAAGGGGAAAATGGAAGGAAGTGGTTGATTCTTCACCCACATCCGAATATGTTAGAATGGCTATTTGTGGAGCTGATCCAGAGAAAGAGGAATAAAGTAGCAAGAACGCAGGGGGAAGTGAATCAGGAGAAGCCGCTGAAGGGTTAGTAAATCTAGGAAAGCACACAGATGAACCCGGTTCATCTACTGAGGAAACCCCGGCGGATCTGCTAAAACTGTTAGGCAATAGTTACAATCCAAAGAAGAAAAGAACTTCTAAAGCTCAAACTTCCAAGACATCAAGAGCAAACAATAAAAGAAAAGCTGCTCCGTCTGAGACTTCCGATATTTCTCTTCCAAGAGGAAGAACTACAAGGAGCAAGTTAAAGCAAATTGAGGACGAGTTGAAGAGAGCTTTAGATGAGAGTAAGAAGAAAATAGTGAAAAAAGGGAAAGAAAAGGTTGTTGAGCCTATTGAGGCTGTTGAAGCGGATGAGATGGGTCCATCAAAGTGAAAAAGTGGCAGAGGTAGAGATTCAGACCCCTAAGCTCAAGAAAGCCAAGACTTTCTCAAAGAAGTCTTCATCTGTTTCTAAGTCTGCTGAACCATCTACCTTGGCTAAACGAACTAGGTTTGCAATTCTTCCAAGCCTTAATTTCTTAGCCCTGCCTAGAATTTTTAGTGACCCAGATTCAAGATTTTTTTGTTTGTTTGTTGCTCATGTTTTAACTGTTTTTATTTCATTTTGTGGATTGTGGCAGAATCATATTCTCTCTATCAATGAAGTTTGCTTCTTTTGTTCTTATTCATTGTCTATATTTCTTTGATAGTTTTAATTCTTAACTGATTATTGATGATTAATCCATGATTGCATATGCAGTTTCCCAAATGGCCATGAGTAAGTGTTAAAAATCTGGGATTCACACAATTTATTTTGCAACTTTTCGATGATGCCAAAAGGGGGAAGATATGTTGTGCTATGAACATGTGATATTTATAACCTAATGAACCTGGTTATTTATGATAAATGCTTAACACTCTTATATATGTCAATGTTGGACTAAGCTGAAACAGGCCTGAAGCACAAAGTTTGTCATCATCAAAAAGGGGGAATTTGTTGGCCCAAGAAAGGAAATAGTTTTGAAGATTAACAAAGGAACTCCGAGATGAACCAGGTCCATCAGAGGTGACATAGACCAGCAAAGTTAAAGGCACATGAGATGCACATGTATGATATAAATGTATTCTGGTAATTTTGAGATATCTTCTGATCGAAAAGATTGCAAAAACGAAATTGGAGAAGGACTCCTTATTCAATAAGAATAGAATCTAAGATAAGGAAGGATTTAGGAGTTGAGTTTGACTAGAACTCTTTCACCAAGGAAGAGTAGCATTAGGATTCTAGTTATTTCCTTATCTACTAAATCCTATATATATTGCAGAATGTTCTTATTGTAAATAGACGCACAAAAGCATAAATTTATCAAGAATTGAGAGCAAAATTCGTGAAGAAATTTTGCAAGCAGTTCGAGCCAAATTGGAGAGTGCGAATCTCGAGCTACTTGAACCAGCTAGAAGAACCAGTTCCATCTGTTGTCTTTTAGTCTAGTTTATTGCAGTAGATGGTCTAAATTGTACCTTTTTCAGCTTTCTTAGAAGCAAATTGTACTAGGTACTTGAGTTGTATCATTCAAGTTAGATTTAACTTGACGTAGTCACAACAGCCTGTGGCGTGTTGTTATAAGGGTTAGAGTTAATCCTTAGGTTTACAAAAGAGTTTATTTTGTAAATGCTGGTGGCTCAGAGTTGTAGTGAAGTCTTTGGAGAAAATCCTACTGAGTAGTAGGTCGTGGTTTTTTCACCTTTTGAGCCGGGTGTTTTCCACGTAAAAATCTCTGTGTTCTTTACTTTTTTGCATTCATTATTCTGCAACAGTACGATTTGGAACACATAGAAGAACCAGGTTCTTCTATAGAGACTGCACTCGAAAATTGGACACCACACAAATCACCCCCCCCCCCTCCCCCCTCTTGTGTGGTATTGACGTATGAAACATCATAAACCTTCATCCATTCTCTAACGACCATCTCTTGACACCCATTCTTTCCTTGAGCACTCTTGATGAAGAATATGCAAAAATCATAAGGTTGGGGGAGAGACGAGGATTTGCATAGTGATGAAAGGCTTGGTGATAAAAGAAATGGGCCAAAGAAAAGGTTGAAAAGCAAAACGAACCAAAAAGAAAAGAAAAAGGGTGAGAGGAAAAGCAAAAGTTTGAAAAAGAGGTTGAGATAATGGGAAAGAAATAAAAAGGAAGGAAAATGTGATGACCCAAAAGGTCATCCTAAGTAATCCTAGCTAAATCTGTGTTCTGAGGCCCCAAAATCCTCCGTTAATCTCACCTCGTTATGTATGCGCAGCCCGGGCGTGTAGCCGGGAAGTCTTTATATTGAAATTGGATGAAAAAAATAGAATTTATGATAATTAAATGAATAAAGTTCACTTTGGTCNTGAAATTTGGTGTGAAACGGACTTGAAACGACGTGATTCGGATTAAAAATGGGAAATTTAGAAGTTTGAGAAAATTCTAAGAGATTTGAGGTTTAATTCGATGAATTTGATGATATTTTGATAATTTAAAAGCTTGAACAAGTCCGTAGGATGTTTTGGGAGTCGTGTGTGTTTTTGGTTTTGAGCCCCGGGGGCTCGGGTGAGTTTCGGGTAGCTAACGGGGTGTGAAAACATGAAAAATCTGGTGTGATGTTGCAGGTTTCTGATGTCTGGTATGATACCCTTCGCGAACGTGGCCAAGGGCTCGCGAACGCGAAGGGTAAATAGTGTGGCTTGGGTTTTGTTCTACGTGAACGCGGATCTATGGGGGGAACTTCTCTACGCGAACGCGACGCCCCTCTCGCGAACGCGTAGTAGTATAGGGTGGGGTCTGGGGTCAGGTAGGTTGTTCTTCGCGAACGTGGGAAGAGGCACGCAAACGCGGAAGGTTAGGGAGTCAAACCTACGCGAACGCGGCCCTGGTTCCGCGAACGCATAAGTCCCAGCTGCCAACCCTTCGCGAACGAGGCCAATGGCCCACGAACGCGAAGGGTAAATCCCTCCAGTGATTTTAATAACCCAAAAAACAGAACCATTTCGGGATTTCTCCCATTTTTCACAACTCTTCTTCCTCCCCATCCCACCTAGGCGAATTTTGAAGAACTTTTCCTCCATAGATCCATAGGTAAGTATTGTTAACATCATCTCCTCTTATTTTCATCAACTAATCACTAGATTCTAGGCCTAAAAACATGGAATCAAAGTAGGAATTAGGGATTTTAGGTAGAGTTGGGTTTTTGAGAATTTTGGGTGATTCAACCTCAATTTGGGGTCGAATCTTAAAACAAATTATATATTCTAACTCGTGGGGTTATGGGTGATCGGGTTTGGGTCCGAGCCTCGTGTTTGGACCAAGCGGCCCCGGGGTCAAATTTTGGAATCTTAGGAAGAATGCTTTGAAATAAATAATTAGGCTATGGGTTTGATTTATTGATCCATTATTGATATACTTGGGTTGATTATGTCTAAATAATACCGTTCCGGAGTCGGATTCTAAAGGAAAGGCTGTGATTGAGGCTTGACTTGCATTTTTGGAGACAAGGTAAGTGTTTGGCCTAACCTTAGCTTGAGGTATTAGGTATAGAGTCTTATCTGCTATGTGTAATTCATGTCAAACATATAGGCGGGGTGACGAGTGCATATATGTTGCGGTCAAGCATGCCCGTGGGTCAATTGTGATGAATCATACCGTATTCTTATTGTTCTCCGTACTATGGGTAATTGGTGATTTAGAAGTGATACCTTGATATTGTTTCATGACATGGGGAGTTATCATGTTATTTGTTTCGGTTGAGGCTTTTACTGTTGAAATTGTATTGCGGATGCGAGGTTGGTTATAGTTGAGTCCCTTGTCGAGACGGTAGAATTTTATTGAGTATTTCCATACACTTGAGACTTCTTATTGTTGATTTTCACATTATATTATTGCTTTTATATTATTTATCGCACGAGGGGATATGTCGTGCCGATTGTTTATTATTTATCACACGAGGGGACATGTCGTGTTGATCGGTTATTATTTATCGCACGAGGGGACATGTCGTGCCGATTGTTTATTATTTATCACACGAGGGGACATGCCATGTTGATCGTTGATTATTTATTGCACGAGGGGACATTCTGTGCCGAGTGTTACTATTTACGCACGAGGACATTCCGTGCCGAGTGATTGTGAGGTTATGCAAGGGGGGACATGTCGTGCCTTTTGCTGTTCATTATCTGTTTTGAGAAGTTAAATTCCTGCTTTAACTTTTACATTTCAGTTATTACCCTGTTCTACCGTGTTAGCATTTTGTTGCCCCTTTTACCCCCCTCCCCCCCCTCCCAGCATGTTCTCCCCGTATCTATCTTACTTGCTTATTTCCGTCGATAATTCCTGTTATTATATAGAATTGCACAGGTACACATATTGTTGTCGGTCCTAGCCTCGTCACTACTTCGCCGAGGTTAGGCTCGGCACTTACTCAGTACATGGGGTCGGTTGTACTGATGCTAAACATGCACTTCTTTATGTTATGCAGACTGCACAACCGGATCCGGTGGTCACTGACGGTCGGAGCATTCCATCAGTTCATACATGAGACATCGAGGTAGACCCGCAGACGTTCGTGGGCCTTGGTGTCACCTTCTACCCTTCACTTTCAGCTCTGTCTTATCTTATAGTTCAAAGACAGTCATATGTACTTATTTTCAGACCTTTGTTTTAGTAATCTCTTAGACAATTCGTGAGTATGTGACACCAGTTCTGGGATTTG
>ML269949.1:9199-23011 GCA_005239495.1 Nicotiana undulata | reverse complement strand
AGAGTTGCACTAGAACTAAACAACAACATCTCAACTACTGGCGCTATAAAATGTTGAAGCATTTCTGCTAAAGAGAGCATCGCACAAAGGCAGAAGTGAAAAAAAAACTGAAAGAAAATTTACCAAAGCAATTTTGCAAGCAGATTCCTTGTGCGACACAAAAGCTACTTGAACCAGCTAGAAGAACCAGTTCCATCTGTTATCTTTTGAGTCTAGTTGGTTTGTAGTAGGTGATTTAATATTGTATCTTTCAGCTTTATTAGAAGCAATTGTAATAGGTACACATTGATCAAGTTAGAGTTAACTAGAAGTTTGTCGCAATTAGCTAGAGGCTAGTTTTCTACAAAGGGATTAGAGTTAGTCCTTAGGTTTTCAAAAGAGTTTATTTTGTAAATGCTATTTGGCTCAGAGTTGTAGGAAGAGTTTGGGAAAATCCTACTGAGTAGTAGGTCGTGGTTTTTTTCCCTTTTGAGCCGGATGTTTTCCACGTAAAAATCTCTGTGTTCTTTACTTTTTTGCATTTAGTATTCCGCAACAGTACGAATTGGAACACCTAGAAGAACTAGGTTCTTCTGTAGAGACTGCACTCGAAAATTGGACACCACACAAATCACCCCCCCCCCCTCTTGTGTGGTATTGACGTATAAAACATCACACGGGAACGGAAGTCTGAGGAGCTGGAAAAGCCACGGGCAAAGCAGCAACAGGAGCAGTAATAGCCAAAGGAGCGGAGGAACTGATAGGAGCGGATGAAGGAATCTCTCAGAAAGAAGGAGGAAAAGCAGCCAAGGGAACGTCATTAACAACAGGGCCAAAGCCTTCACGGAACAAATGATCCACAGAGTCATGCACAGGATAGGGAGAAGCATCTTCAGAAGTAGAGGGTCTGACTTTAGGTACGGAAGGCACAACCACGGGTGTAGACTCATCGTCTGAAATCACCCTCCTTCTCCCTGACCTGTGCACCAAAGTGCCCTTCTCTTCTTCTTCTTCTTCTTCTTCTAAGGTTCTAGACCCACCAACCTTCCTCTTCGAAGAAGAAGAACCAGCAATAATTTCATGGGCTTGAGCCAGGGACATTTTTGTAATGGACGCAACAGACACCCCACGAGCGGGAAACCGTGTCAAAGGAAAAAAGGTTAAACAACGAAGAAAAAAAGGCTCGAGTAAGGAAAGAAGTGGAAACAAAAGCTTCACTTACCGTGAGTCTTCACTTTCCAACCGTACTTCCCGGAGAAGTACTTCCAAGACCTTTCTTCCAATGGAGCAATCGACAATAAATTTTCTACCCAATCACGGATACCGGAGACATGCTCAATAGTACCCATGATTGCTTAAAGAAGAGGAAACCTCTATGATGTTAACCAAACACTTAAAGAAAAAAGAAGAAAAATAACAAATATCAGCTAAAATGTACTCACGTGCATGATTCCACTTTCCGGGAAGGGAAGATTTTCTTCACCCACTAAACCAGCAGTGGGCGCAGCAACGTACCGAAGGTACCAACCTCTATCCTTGTCGTAATCAGGGGTTACCATCACTCTTTTACTCGTGGCAGCTAGAGTAAAAATCCCTTAACGAAATAAGGCAGGAGAATAAAGATGAATGAGATGGTTAAAGGTTAAAGGAACCGATTGTAACGACCCGATCGGTCGTTTTGAGCTCTAGCACGTCGTTCAGCGGTTGGAAGTCATGAAAAACTTCATTTCAGGTATTATGACTTGTGCGTATGGTCGGAGTTGAGATTCAGGATGTTCGGAGTCAAATTGGAAAGCAAATTCTCATTTCGGAGTCAAATTGGAAAGAAAATTCTCATTTCGGAATCCTTAAGTTGAAGAAATTGACTAAGACTGGAATTTGGAGTAAACGACCTCGGAATCAGGATCGGAAGGTTTCAGCAGGTTCGTATGATGATTTCGGACTTGGTCTTATGTCCGGATCAGGCTTTGGATAACCCGGGAGCATTTCGGTGTATATTGTGGAAGTCAGCATTTTTGAAGGAATTTCCTAAGTTTGGCTTGAAGTCATTTCAGTGTTATAAATGTCCATTTGGGATTCCGAGTCTAGGAAAAGCTCTGTATGGTGATTTTGAAGTTGGGAGCGCGATCGGAAGTGAATTCGGATGTCCGTAGGTTATTTTGAAGTCATTTGGCTAAAGATAGAAATTTGAAGGTTTTGAAGAATCTGACCAGAAGTGGAAATTTTGATATCGGGGTCGGAATGCAATTCCGAAAGTTGGACAGGTCCGTAATGTCGAATATGACTTGTCTGCAAAATTTGGGGTCAATTAGACGTAATTTGATAGGTTTCGGCATCGAATGTAGAAGTTTAAAATTTCAAAGTTCATAAAGTTTGGATTGGAGGACGATTCATGGTTTCGGCGTTGTTTGATGTGATTTGAGACCTCGAGCAAGTCCGTGGGGTGTTATGGGACTGAGTCGTATGATTGGACAGGGTCCCGGGGGCCTCGGGTGTGTTTCGGGGTGGTTTCGGATCATTTCGGGCTGTTTGAGATGGTTGTTGCTGGTGTCTTGTGTTGTTCTTCGCGTTCGCGAAGAAGAATTTGGAATCAGGGACTTTGCTCTTCGCGTTCGCGAAGAAGAAAAATATCTGTTGCGCAGGTCTGACTTCGGAGGCTCATATCTCACAATCTATAAGGAATTTTGAGATGATGTAAAATGAAAGTTGTAGCCCTTTGTGTCTAGTTTCTGGAAATGTAAACCATTTGTCATTTGGAGTTTGTGAAAAAAGTTATGACTATTCTACTAGAGGCTGTTTGAGAAGAGTAAATAGGGAACCTGGAATTTTTGTTCTATGCGTTCGCGGTGGTGTACCGCGTTCGCGAAGAGTAAACGGGGGAGCTGGAGTTTTTGTTCTATGCGTTCGCGGCTAGGTACCGCGTTCGCGATGAAGGATTTACCTGGGCATATTTAAATAAACCCTTCCGCGACTTAAACCTTATTTTTCACCATTGTTGTACGGAAAAGAGCTTTTGGGGACGCTTTTTAAGAAGGAAATCCTTGTTCTTCATAGAGGTAAGTATTTTGATCATTAAAACTCGATTATGGATGATTTTAGAACATAAAGCCAGTGTAAATGCATGGAAAATCAGTAGAAAAATTGGGTTTTAGGGCTTGAGATTATGAGACCTTTAAGGGTCGATTTGGAGGGTCAAACGAACTTTGAATTTGGTATTCTTTATATGTACGGACTCGTGAGAGGACGAAAAATACTTTTGTATAAAAATTTCTGAGTTTCGGGACGCGGGCCCGGGGGTCAGGTTTTGATCGATTTCGGATTTTTGAGCTAAATTCGATATTTTTCAATTGGAATTTATTCCTTAAGCATATATTGATGATAAAAATCTAAACTTGGTAGATTTTGAGCCTTCGGAGGTTTATTTGAGAGGCAAGCGCATTGCGGAATAATTCCGAGCTAGTTTTGAGGTAAGTAATGTCTTTAAATCCCGTGCTGAGGGTATGAAACCCCGGTCTATGCACTCTTTCAAGGGTTTTGAAATGCAAAGGTTGAAACTTTGGAGATATATTCCTTACTTAAGCGACTATTGAGTTGCGAAACGGCTTTTAAAGCTTATTTCCAGTAGTACTATATATATACTTGATATGATTTGGGTTGTAAGCCATGTTTGGGGCCTAGTGCCGATCTGTTTACCCCTTGGGGGATGTTTTTACTATTTTCCTCACTAATATGTTATGATTTTTCACTCAGTATTTTCTGTGAAATTGTTTTGACACTCAGAGTATTTTGATACTATTTCTTGAAAATGAAACACTGTTTTTAGGTCGAGAACCCGGGATATTATGGCCTGAAGGGCAAATTGAGAGTGTCTGACTGAGTGAGGCTGCTGGCCTATATTGTGAGGATGTTATGATATGAGTGAGGCTGTTGGCCTATATTGTGAGGATGATATGATATGAGTGAGGTTGCGGGCCAATATTGTGTGTGATTTATGCCATGATGTGGCTTATTATAGCGTTTGGGCTGTAGGAGCCCCTCCGGAGTCTGTACACACCCCCGGTGAGCGCATGTACCTAATGAGTGATGCCCGCGGGGCTTATGCTGAGTGATTGTGAGGTTGCCTGATGGGCAGAGTGATTGTGAGGTTGCCTGATGGGCAGAGCGATAGTGAGGTTGCCTGATGGGCAGAGCGATAGTGAGGTTGCCTGATGGGCAGAGCGATTGTGAAGTTGCCTGATGGGCAGAGTGATTGTGAGGTTGCCTGATGGGCTAATACTAAAAGACATTGTTACGAACAATGATTTTGGCCCGAGGGGCAGTTTTATGAAGATTTTTACTGAGGTTTCAAACTATGATTTACTTCGCTTTCGAACTGGTTTTTTTACTGAGCATTTTACTAAGATATACTGATGTTACACTTGTTTCAAAGGATTTCTGGAAACTAATTTTTGAACTCATATATTTGATGAATACTACCTGGTGACTTGGTGGTTTACTGGTTTTGTGAATTGGTGTATCTGTACTGTGTGCTTTATATTCCTCAGACTGTGATTTATTTTCATTACTACTGAGTTGGCGTACTCATAAAGACTCCTTGTGCCTCTGTGCACATATTCAAGTACCGGTTTGGAGTAGTAGCTGCCTTGTTCGTTAGCAGCAGTTCACGAGATTTCGAGGTAGCTGTCCAGCGTCCACAACTTCTCCATTTCCCTTCCTCATTTAGTTTTAGCATTTGATTTAGTGACATACATTATAGTTTTAGCAGAGTTAGATTTATTTATTCTTAGATGCTCATGACTATTGACTCCAGTTCTTGGGAGGTTTGTTTAGGCTAATATGGGAACGCTAAGACTTAACTATATTACTTGATGTTATGGTTGCATGCTTGTTATTAAATTGTAAATTGTTAAAATTCAACAAATGCGTAGTAAAGTGATGGTTGGATAGCCTAGTTCCACGATAGGCGCCATCACGGCCTGTTAGGATTTGGGGTCTTGACACCGAGGCTAAAGTAGTTAAACATCTGAGACACGCAACAACCCACCACACAAGAAGGACAACTTGTCCTAAGCAAATTTTGAAGAAACGACAAAATTCAATAATGAGTGGATCAATAGGAGGTTTAAACCCTAAAGTAAAAGGGTAGGTATAAACGAAAGAATATCCCATCTTGTAAAACGTTATTCTTTGGTTCTCATTCGGAACGAGGATAGGAAAATCAGACTTCCAAGAACATTCCCTGCGGACAAGGGGAACTAAACCTTCGGTAATAAGGGTAGGGTACCTATTAGCACTATCAAGGGATAACGACTTATCAACAAGGACCTGACTATCCCTAGAGCTGTCGGGGAGGCTGGCTAAGTGGGAAATCGAATAAAGTGAGCACGACATCACTTATCAACCTCGCACAACAATAAAGTCACAAGTTCTCGCCGACTTTATTGCATCCTTTAACGCAAAAGTAATGCCCGAGGTTGAGAAAGAAGCCACTCAAGCTTCTCTCCAAACACAAGACCTTTGGGTCCTACACACCGATGGCGCGTCCAATTCCCGAAGGTCCGGACTGGGACTCGTGCTCGAGGTTCCCACCGGTGAAATAGTTTGCTTATCCATAAGGTTCCCAGATATGACTAACAACAAGGTCGAATGTGAGTCTATAATTATAGGATTGAGACTAGCACTCGAATATGGGGAAAAGCGATTGAAGCTACACTGCAATTCTTATCTCGTCTCAACCAAGTTATTGGACTTTCCAAATTAAAGAGCAGAGATTTCAGAAGTATCCGACCAAGATCTGCAAATTGCTGCCCAATTTCGACGAATTCCAACTTGACCAGATTCCAAAAACTTAGAACATCGAAGTAGATGGCCTCGCCAAATTGGTTACTGCTACCAAAAGCATAACTCCTAGGGATAAGAGCATAGTTCATCTCCTAAGCTCAGCACTAGACCACATCGAGGTAAAATCTGTAAACTTAACTTGCGACTGGCGCAATTGTATTATAAACTATTTGTAGGATGGCACACTCCCAAATGACAAAAAAGAAGCCAAAAAGATGAGAATTCAAGTCGCTAGGTACAACCTCCTTCATAGCGGCTTGTATAAGAGAACGTACGATAACCTCTTAGAAAAATGCTTAGGCCCGAACCAAACTCAACACATTCTTGAGGAAGTCCACGAAGGTCATTGCCGCAGTCACTCTAGTGACCGAGCACTTGTTGGTGCCTCATACGGGTTGGATATTATTGGCCCACCATGAAGAAAGACGCCCTAGAATTTGTGAAGAAATGCGAGCAGTGTCCCCAATAATCTACCAAGCAGGCAAATACCTCCACATGTCACCTCTTCATGGCCATTTATTAAATAGGGAATGGATATCGTGGGACCACTTCCGCCAGGACGAGGTAATATAAAATTCCTTTTAGTTTTAACTGACTATTTATCTAAGTGGGTGAAAGCAAGATCATTCGCAATAGTAACTAGCAAGAGGTAATCGCCTTCCTATGGAAAAACATCATCTGCCGATTCGGCCTAGCTAAAGAGATAAGCAGTGACAACGGGCCCAAATTCGCGGGTAGAAAAACCATAGAGTTTCTAAATAATGGCGCATCAAGAGGATACTTTCAACTCTTTACCAATTGGCCGGCGACGGGCAGGCAGAGTCCTCCAATAAATCTATCTTAAACATCATGAAGAAAAACTTGAGGATGCCAAAGGATTATGGCCATTAATACTTCCAGAAGTATTATGGGTGTATAAAACACCCCCAAAAACAAGAAAAGGAGAAACACCTTACTCTCTGGTCTACGGGACGGAGACAGTCATACCAGTCAAAGTCAAAGAACCCAACCTAAGTACTCCCATGAAAACGGAACCGACAATGACGAGAATAGGAGACAAGACCTCAAAAAGGTCGAAGAGAGACGAGATATGGCATACATAGGAATTTTCACACAGAAACAACAAGCAGAACGCTACTAAAATAGAAAGGCAAAGGTAAAATTACTCAAGATCGGGGACTACGTGCTCAAAGCCAAGACCCAAGCAGGTAGAGATCTGCTAGAGGGAAAATTAGGAACCAACTAGGTCGGACCATACAAAATCATAGGCAAAGCGGACAAGGGTTCATTCCAACTGGAAACTATGGAAGGGAAGCTCCTACCAAACAGTTGGAATATCAGCGACCTCAAATACTTCAACCTCTAAAAAACAAGAAATGCCCCATAAGTTGTACTTTTGTTTCCCTCACTTGAGTTTTGTCCCAATAGGGTTTTCTCAAGAAGGTTTTTAACAAGGCGACGAGCGGGGCATTTCGAGTTGGAGTACGCGAGAGCAGACATATTTTTCATTGCCCGACTCCTTATGAATCTCCAAGTCGAACAATGAAGGGACTAGATATACTAGGACTGGGATGCCAACCGGCACCTGAAACTTGTAATTTTGTCCAAACGTTTCCTCAAGGGAGAAATAATGTAGTCAAAGCAAAGATATTGAAGTAAATAAGATACACGTTAATTGAAACTGCTCTCCTAAAAAGGTACGTTCGACCAACTCGAACAATTTCTATCGGCCCTCGGCCACAACTTAAACAAAAAGGTACGTTCGACCAGCTGGAACAACTCCTACCGACCCTCGGCCACGACTTAAACGAAAAGGTACGTTCGACCAACTCGAACAACTCCTATCGGCCCTCGATCGCAACTTCAACGAAAAGGGACGTTCGACTAGCTCGAATAATACCTATTAGACATCGACCTCAACCTAACTCAACGGTATGTTCGACCAGCTCGAACAACACTTATTGGCCTTCGACCTAAACTCGAGTAAAATATAACAATGAAGAAAATACAAAAGGAAAACATAAGTACAAAAACAAGAATGCACAAAGACAAAAAGGTACATACGAAACTAGAACAAACTTTATATTCATAGAAAAGTTTTTACAAAGACATTCAAAGATGCCAACAAAAGGAACAGTACAAAAGTTGAGAAAAGACAAAAAACTAAATACTCAATGGTTGTCGCCACCCTGATCTCCACTATCCTCTAATTACTTTCCTCGATCATAAGTAGAATCATACCAAGCACTATCTACGAGCTGGTCCATACATCCTTCATCTCCTTCCTTGGAATCAGGCTGAGGTGCGGTGGGATCATAACCGCAGGCGAGCCAAGCCTCACGAGCTTTAAATTGAGCCTACTCAATGGTCTTCTCAAAGATAAAGCTCGTCTGGTTCAAATCATGAATCACGTATACTCGGGCTTCAGCGAGGATCCATTCCTTGTACTTCTCCTAGTAAATGACAAGAAACTTAGAGGCATGAGACGTAGAGGCCCGCCCGAGAAATCGGGAATTCTCGACCTCCACGGTAGCAACTCGCTCGAGCAGCTTGAAGTTCTCCTTATCCAACTCTCTAATTCTCTCCTCGATCCTACCTCTTTAGCTTCGGCCGCTGACAGAACGTTGTCCCACTCAGAATGAAGGGCCTTGTTTGCCAACTCTAAGACGACGACCCTTCTTCGAGTATCCATTAGGGAGGATTCTGCCTCCTCGAGCATCTGCTGCTTCTCAATTACCTCCCTTAAGAGCATCTATCTCGAATTGGCACATGCCCAACTAACCTTGCAGTTGGACCACCTGGCTATGAAGGTCATTGCATTGGGCCTCCACGCCCTTGCTCGATTTGAGCTCCTCAAAGTCGCCCCAGCATCCTCCCCAATAGATATTGTCGCAGTCTCACGCACTAAGATATCATCCTCTAACAAGTCGACGGCCGCAGACACATCTTCTCCTATGTCCACGACCTTCCTCTTACGGGGATTCAAGTCCGCGTCATGAGCATAAACCTCATCATCCTCAACATGGGACGAGACCAAATGGGGAATGGGCAGAGTAGCTAAGAAGGAGGTGGGGACAGAAGACGTAACAACTTTTCTCCTCCTAAAAGAGGGCGTAAGCGTCGTATTCCTTCTCGTAGCCCCCCTGACAGAACCTAGAAAAAGCATAAAAAGATGAGCACAGTAATATAAGCGACAAGCACAACACCGACTAGAAGAATAAAGTACCTATTGAGGGAAGGTCCGGTTTGAACTTTTGCAAAAAGCTCGGCCAGTCACGGATCCCTACGGTGCAAGGAGGATCTGTCTGACCCGATCAACAAGATGCGCCACCAACTAAAGAGGTCGATCAGTAGCTGAAAAAATAGGAAGGGTTATTCCAAAAACTCGGATTGAACTATTAAAGGCGAATAATAAGAATACTTACGAGTGTGATTCCATGCCTCAAGGAAGCTTGCGGCGTTGGCCACGACTGCCTCGGTCTTGACGAAGAAGAAGTTGAGTCAAAATTGTCGACTACATTTGTCATCTATTTTACTACCAAACACTTGCCTCCACGATGCGTAGATTCAACATCGTGCCTCGGTAAAAGCTGAGCGCGATTAGATGTATTAAATATCGCACTATGACCTCAACGCCAGCCAGCTAGGCAAACTTCAACAGCATTTTAGTCACCTTGTATACGTAGGGGGCGAGCTGGGCAGGGAAAAATTGGTAGTAGCAACAAAGTTCCTCCACTATAGGCGGGATAGGAAGAGAGTAACCAACGGTGAAAGGATAGGCGTAGAGAGCATAATATCCTAGGCAATGGGTATCCACTTCGTCCTCGCCTGTAGGTATGAGCTCTAATTGACTTGGGATGCCATGTTTAACTATGAATTTCGCTAAGCGCTCAGCCTTCAAAGAGGATCGGAAAACCTCAGTCACTAACTCTGGTTGTCACTGCAAATCAAGCTTTGCATCAGGATTGCGGGAAAACATCTCCTCCACTGAAGGGAGAGCCTCTTGAGGTGGCGTCTCCCCTACGAGCAGGAACCGCAACAGCTAGTGGGACATGATGAATCACCGCGTTAACATCAGAAGCTAAACTTGACATGGCTATGGAGTTTAAAGAATATTGGAAAAGAAAAGACTAAGAAGATGAGAAGAAAACTCGGGTATGATGAGCCAAATAAACAAGAGAAAAGCAAAAGCAATTTTAAGGGAGGTAAAACTTGAATAATGGTTAAATACTCTCTATTTATAGAGTAGAGGCACCGAATACGAAACAACTTATCATGATTGTAGCTAGAATCGAAATGGTAGAAACAATCAGAGACCGCGCGTGTATCAATGCAGCAGATCAGGAACATGCGGCACCATGACGAATGACATCATGACGTCATATCTTTCCTTGACATAATTGTATTGGTAAAAATGAGCTTCACATGTATGATAATTCTTGATGATTCAGCCAGTTACGTGGAACAAGGAAAACATGACAGCTGGACATGATCCTATAAGGAGGTGCGAGGCCAAGAGGCATGACATTATATACCTACAAAGTAATCAGCTACGGAAGACTCAACTTGATTGAGTCAAAGAAGAGACACAGTCAGAATGAATCCGAACAGAGCTACGGGCAGATTCAAAGGTCTTCAATTAATGATCCGCACATTACACAACCTTCACGCAACAGTTAGGGTTATTCACTGTAACGTTACATTAATGTAATAATTAGTCATTAATGTGTTATCATTGCAAGAGGTAGACGTTATACTGAAGAATTCCTTATATAAGGGAATAGAAGTTAACTTGTAAGGGGTATCTGGACTACGAATACCATACTCTTTATTTTTCTGTGCATCATACTATTGTCTATTTACTTACTCCTTTTTATTTATCATTATTACCTTGATTATCATTAACCCGTGTTCATTCCTAAAAATAAGCTTTAGTCAAGGGATCTAATTCTTTGGTTAAACAAATTGGTTCCGTTATCGGAAATCCGATAATCTTTGTTTGCTTGTCAAAGCGATATCCTCTTAACTATGTCGAACCCCAATGACAATAACCAGCAGATAAACGGGACTCCATCACCTCTTCCATCCCCAAGAGGTTCAAGGGAACAATCCCAAGAGAGATCCAACAAGAACAACAACAATAACAACAACGATAATAATCAAACAGTAGAACAAGATCAGGTAAAACAAATGATTTCAGAGTATGTGAGCCAAGTTTTTCAAGAATTTGCAAGGGGATTACCAGCGACATCACCTGCATCACTGAAACCACCTCCTAATAACACAGTCGCCGTGGAAAATCCTCAGTCTGGGTTGATAAACTCAGCAAGGGATGACACTCCTAACGAATCTCTCGAAACGAGACCAGGTTTGACTAATAACCCTGAATTACAAAATTTACTACTAACCCTGCAGAAACAGGTGAAGGAACAAAACGATCGAATCGAGCAAATTCCTGGAGTACCACCTGTTATCAAAGGCATTGATGTTGATAGATATTCTCAACAACCTTGGAAATCGAGCGCAACACCTTTGCCTATACCCAAGAAGTTCAGAATGCCTGATGTCCCTAAGTATGACGGAACAACTGACCCACGTGACCATGTGACTGCTTTTACCACTGGAGTAAAAGGCAACGATCTGACGAAATAAGAAATTGAGTCGGTACTAGTCAAAAAAATTGGAGAAACACTTACCAAAGGAGCCCTAACCTGGTATTCTCTTCTCCCTGAAAACTCTATAGATTCATTTATTGAACTTGCAGATTCTTTCATAAAAGCACACTCCGGTGCACAAAAGGTCGAGAAAAGAATAGAAGACATATTTAAAATAAAATAAGGAGACACAGAACTACTCTGTGAATTTGTAGACAGATTCCAACGAGAAAGAATGCAACTAACAAGGGTGCCTGATAACTAGGCAACCATGGCATTTGCGAGCAATCTAAATGACAAAAGCTCAGAAGCCACGAGAAGACTCAAGGAAAGCTTGAGAGAGTTCCCAGCTACAACATGGAATGATGTTTATAACAGGTACAGTACTAAACTTCGAATAGAGGAAGATATCATTGCACATTCAAGGGATGAAGATCATACCAGATCCAGACATTCCGAATCAGACAGGAAATCAGGTAAAAACATGTACAATCCTTACATGGGACCCTCGGGACGAGATACTCATCCCAGGTTCGAAAACGTTAGGTCAGAATATAGACCATCAAGCAGAAATACGAGCTCGTCCTCATCTAGATCCAGAAAGGATCAAGATGAACGACGCAGAGGTAATACACGAATTTGGGATCACACTTTCAATGTAAGTACCCCTGAACTAGTTTCAATATTAAGAAACATGGGAGATATGGTTCGATGGCCTAAAGAAATGAGGTCAAATCCAAATAAAAGGAATCCAGATTTCTGGTGCGAATTCCATAATGATCATGGACACAAAACTGCGGATTGCAGGTTTTTACAAGGTGAAATAGAACAATTATTGAAACAAGGCTATTTAACAGAATTGTTTAGTGATAAAGGAAAACAGGCATACTTGAAGAACAGGCAGGAATCCCAGAACCCCCTATCTCCAAAAAGAACCGTCAACATGAAACATGGAGGAGAGGAAGGAAACAGAATAGTTTGCAAAGTAGCCTCGAAAATCACAATTACACACAGAAAGATGGTTCGAGAAAATCCAGACACAGATGATATAACCTTTGATGATGCAGATTTCGGCGGACTAATGCTCCCCCACAACGATGCTCTGGTAATATCTTTACTCATTCATGACACTAACGTTAAAAGAGTGTTGATTGATCCAGGTAGTTCAGTTAACATCATCTTGCTAAGAGTCGTGGAAGAAATGCTCCTGGGAAATCAGGTGATCCCAAAGGCACGAGCCATATCAGGGTTTGACAACTCCATAGTGATAACCAAAGGATAAATCGAACTTAGCACTTATGCCGAGGGAGTAATTAAAAACACCAAATTCCAAGTCGTTGATACTGACATGGCTTATAACGTAATCATGGGAAGGCCCTGGATCCACGACATGAAAGAAGTACCGTCCACCTTACATCATGTAATTAAATTCCCTTCAGAATGGGGAGTCAGACAGATTAGAGGTGATCAGCAGACCTCTAGAAATATAAATTTTGTGGTGCATTATAACAAAAAAGTAGAAACGGAAGAACCGAAAGATAGGGAAATCTCCCAAACAGATGTTACCGGCCAAACAGGTACAAAAGAAATAAGTGTTCAAACAGTTACGGAAGGAGATACCCACGAGAAGGTGAATCAAGTCACCACGGAAGATGCATTAAAGCATATAGATGTAGACTCCAGACCGGACGTCATCCAAGAACCGGAGGAAGACGAGCATATCAAAACAAATACGGAAGAGATTGAAGTTGTTCCATTGTTTGAACAAAAACCTAAACAAAAAGTGCATATAGGCACGAGGTTGAGCCCCAATCAAAGAGGTAAGTTAATTGATTATTTAAAGGCTAACGCAGATTGCTTTGCGTGCTCCCACTCAGATATGACAGGTATCCCACCAGAAGTGATGACTCATAAACAAAATGAAGATCCATCCTTCGTACCTGTTAAGCAAAAGAAAAGAAAGCAAGGACCTTTCAAGAACCAAGTAATTAACGAAGAAGTACAGAAACTCTTGAAAAATGGTTCGATGTGAGAGGTAACGTACCCTAACTGGTTAGCTAACACTGTGGTAGTACCTAAAAAGAATGGAAAATGGAGAGTATGCGTAGATTATACTGACTTAAATAAAGCATGCCCCAAAGATTCATTCCCATTACTACATATAGATAAAATGATTGACGCCACCGCATGACATGAATTGTTAAGCTTTCTAGATGCGTATTCTAGTTATAATCAGATTAAAATGGATCCCTCAGATGAGGAAAAAACCTCCTTTATTACGAACAGGGGGACTTATTGTTATAAAGTCATGCCTTTTGGCTTGAAAAACGCTGGAGCC